>OOFC01013417.1:22708-37237 GCA_900323345.1 Pseudochromis fuscus | reverse complement strand
TTTCAGTGATAATGTCTTATTTTACCTCCAATGTAAAATCAACATTCTTGGTCCAATGACAGAGAGAAAAGTCTCGCAGCTGAGAGAATCTAGAAAACCACAAACACAGACCAATTAGCAAAAACCTCAATATAGGTCATATGAGGTCCTTTTAAAGGGGACATACTATGGAAAATTCACTTTTTAAAGTCTTTTATATTCACTGTTTGGTATGTGGCTGCCTCCAAGTCCACTGACTGTGAGATTTTAAAACCACCTCATTGTTGCGTGAGCAGCTTCAAGAGAAATACCTGGGGTAAAACTAACTGTTCTGGATTCTGCTCTACTGTGACGTAACAATACATCAGACGGTGTTTGACAGACACAATCCCTCCAGAATATCCCACAGCATTGCAAGCGTAGGATCCGCCTTCTTGGATTTCTCTGTTACAAGAGAAGTTTGGCCGCGACATGACTGCACCCAAAACTCTGTTTGAGTTGTAAAAACACACAGACTGCAGCCTCGCAGCGGAGTGGATTTGTCTTATTTTAGATTTTTCGCATTGCACTGGTTTCCTGGTTGTAGCGATGGCATCATTATGTCAGTGCAGAGCAATGGAGGGGAGCACCTTAAAGGTACAGCACTGAAAACAGCCTGTTCTCAGCAGAGGTGACACCGAGTGTTTTTGAGGCAGACTGAAATACAGGATCAAAGTGGAGTTTCACCAAGAAACTTCACAGACATGTGGTAGAGGCGTAAAAGACTTATTTAAACTGCCCTGAAAACCAGTATAATATGTCCCCTTTAAAAAATTTTATTATACCAGTAACAATTACCTGTTCTGTGCCAGCCAGTTTAAAGTGTCCTTAATCTTGTTCTCAGTTTTAGGCAGCTGGCTTCTCCCCGGTGCGATCCAGCAGTGACCTACAGTCACCCGGCGCCACAGGACCGGGCTGGAGGCAGCAGCGTTCCACAGACGACAAACTCTCCCCGCCCTGCACCACACACACAGCAGGAAAGAAAAGTGATGTAGGAAGTTTGTCCCAGATTACAGCTGAAATCAAAATCATGATGGGATTAATAAGACAACTGTGATCTAGATTTATCAGTTTATTCAAAAATAACTCTGGGATACTTTGGGATGGGAATATTTGCTGGTTTCCTGAGTCTTGTAAGAAATCATCTTTGTATTTCGGTCAAACAACACAAGCAACCTGAAGATGACACCCTGTGGTCTGTAAATGTGATGGGAATGTTTCACTGTTTTAGTCAGGCTGTAGGATACATTTTTTATTTCTTCACTGTTCCCTGCTACATCAAGTTAAACACATGAATGATATCATACCTGCATAGAAATGGGACAGCACCATCTTCAATGACCACCATCTTAAAAATATTGATTAGCACCTCTTCTGGCAGACTTTGGCCCCATCGGTGGTCACCTTCTTTCTGAGGCGTAAACAAACTTGTATCCTCTTCTTCTTTAATGACTGGTTTAACTTCCACTTTAGGTTTGGCACGGACTGTCTTTTTCTTCTTAATCTGCTTGGCTTTTAACTTGCCTTTAGCTCCCTTCTTCTTTTTGCTTCCTTTCTTTTTGGGAACCCAGACTGATCCATCGTACTGAGAAGTAGAACTCGATATAACAAGAAGCATATCTTCACCTTGATGGACAGTGTAGCCGAGCGGGACAGGCCTGGAGAGCCGGGCTTTTTTTGCCTTCTTTGCTTTTCCTGTTGCAGGCCTTTTCAAAGACACCTTCTTTGACTTTGGTTCATCTCCTCCCTGAGCTGATGGTGCACTGCCCTCCTTTCTGTCACTCTGGGTTGAGGCTTCTGCTTCAGAGGCATCCATTGCTGCTGCTATCTTGTCTTTACAGTGAGAATAAATCCAAGAAAACTAGACACCAGCATGGCACCTTTACATGTGTGGACATCTGGAGAGAGAATCATTTCTGTTGAGGAATGTCTTTCACTGTGGTATACACAGTGAAAACAGAGAAAATAAATACAACAATCTAACATGACAATGTAAAACTTGCACCCTAATTAGACCTATATTTTTAATCAAATTCAATGTGTGTGTGTGGAGTAGATTGTACACAAAATGACATCTTTCTCAGCAACATCACACTCACAAAGAGGGAAAAATTGCTCTAAAGACAGAGGACATTATTAAAAATAACAAAATAATCAGAATGCTGTATGACTCGTTACTGTGCAAGTCAGACTGTATGATCAACAGATTCATTCATAGATACCGATTTGTTGTGAGTTTAGGGTTTCAATAAATGCTTTTGGTTGGGAAATGAAAGATTCTCTTTTCACTAACAGCTGTAAGGTGATGTACAAGTGTAAGTAGTATTTTCCTTTGTGTCCCTGAAGCTGAGGAATCTGTAAATATCATACATTGTAGATATCTAATTATAGTGTTTGCCATCTGATGCATCATGCTGGAAAACAATTGGGAATCAAAGCAAATTTAAAGATAAATCAGCTTAGTATGACTGTATCAGGATTTCCCGTTTTAATGCTACTTCGTGGTTCTACACCGGTTGTACTACTCTACAATTATGCATCAATATTATTATATACTACATGCAAAGGCGGATCTGTAATCATCTGTACTTCTAGTATCATTTTGCACGTTTCCTATCTGAAAGCTGCGTGCGCATCCTCGATTGTTTGTAAACGGGGGAGCAGACAGTCATATTCATTCATCTTACTTTTATGTGGAGTGAGAAAAAAAACGCTTCAGTATATTTTACGTATAAAGCACAATAGCTGTTCATTACAAATAAAGCGTTTACCCACCGTAGCATCAGCATCAACGTTAGTCCAGTAACTGGTAACAAACAAATGCAAACTGGTAAGCTAACAAATGCTTGTAACAATTAACTAGGCTAATTCAAGACTCGTCATGCAGTAAAACGTAGAAGAACGTGACAGACATAGAGATCCTACGCCGGAAACAATCATTATTAAAATCAAAAAATCCTAAAATCCTAAAATAAAAAAATGTATTGTTATTTTACTTTACCTGCTATTCGTTCACAAAAAGCCAATTCTTCCGTATCAGACCCACAATGCATTTCACATCTGTACTGTGATTGGTTACCATTTCAACTACTGCCCGCCTTCTGTAAGACTGTCCAATCAGAGAGCATCCCACTGTTTTCACTCTTCCAGCGTGTGATGAGAGGGAACGTATACGACTGTGTTGGTGTTGCAGTTTCTGGGTAAGGACTTATGTTTTTAAACGTTACTTTTACTGCTTGTACTTTTGAAATTATTTAGAAATGCTACAATAACCAGCACAACTTTTCTGCTCAGACATTAATCACCGATCGTTGCAATTTTTTAGCTAAATTACCTGCTAGTAAAGTTGATGCTAATTGTAGCAAGTTGCTAATAAGGCTAGCATTAGCATTGAGAAGGTGTGTAGCATTAGCTCATTAGCAGGTTAGCTTTTATACTTTTATTCTGTAACGTTCTGTGTAAGGTAAAAGTCAGTAAACCACAGGAATTGCCTTGGGTTGCTTTATATATGTAAAATGTAATAGTATTCTAGCATGTGTGCCGCTAGTAGCATAAATCCAAGGCTGTGTTTTCAGGAAGGCTGAATTTTCTGCATAGCATGGACCCTCACCTCTCACAGCACTGTAAATCACAACACAAATATGGACTAAATTGTTAGTTTATTATGCAAAATGTTTTTTAAAATAGTGCAACAAATCTAATATATAGATAAAAAATGAACTTTATTTATATGGAAATTTACATAGAAAAAAGTGCAGCGTTTTGGTTTAGCAACAGAGCTAAAGAAATAAAATAAAGATACATAATAATGAGAAAGTTATATAAAAAAAGCATTAATGTTTTAAAGATTTAAAAAAAAACCAAACAACTTACAGTTACATGCAAAATAAAAAAAACATTCTGAGTTGTGTGATCTATATTTTAGAGTGTAAAGGCTCAAATCAACATTTTGGGGCAAACTTGAAAATAATTAAATGAGATTTGTTCAGAAATTCTGTAATCCCCCCCCACCACCAAATTTATTTTTTTTTATTTTTAAATTCACTTTATTTGAAGAGAGAAGCCATTGTTAATTTCACTCTCCTGAGTGTAATGATAGTAACATGGGCGGCTGTGGCTCAGGTGGTAGAGCGGTGGTAGGGCAAGACACTGAACCCGAAGTTGCTCCCAGTGGTGGCTAGCGCCTTGCATGGCAGCTTGGTAGCCATTGGTGTGTGTGAATCGAATGAGTGAGGTGCCATGTAAATTGCTTTGGGACCTAGCTTAGGTCATGAAAGCGCTATATAAATGTACTCCATTTAAATATAATTTTGAATCAGATTTTGAATAGAGTTGTCAGTTCAGCAGCTCAGTGTCAGCAGTGCAAACATATACAAGGATAAAATAAAGGTAGTATATTTAAAAAATATATTTAAAATGTAAAAACTAAATAATTCAAAGAGAAGCAGGGTTGAGCATGATCTGCCTTTTTGTTAAATAGATCACCAGTTTTTGTTAAAAAATACTGGTGATCTGATCTGCCATCAAAAATGCACCATCAGCCACATTCTGGTTGGTTTGTAGTTCTGCAGTGAATGTTGTTGGTAATCCACTGTACTGTCACAGTTTGTCATGTAATCCACACCTCGGTTCTTCTTGACACTGTTGTGCTTTTACATGCTGAGGATTGACGATTATCTTCCGTGTGTCTTTTAAAGCAGCACATAATGGAGGAGGGTGAAGATTTCTCTCTCTGTGGAAAAGCAGCTGTGACTGAAACTAATCTGAGTAAGTCTGGATGCAATTACAGTAAACAGCTGAGCAGTAAAACTGTTACATAATGAGATAATCAGAGCATCTCAGAATAATTTTTCTAATCACTTCCTAACTTTTCTGTTTATTAGAGGATGAGTACTATTGGAAACTTACTGCAGACTTCATTGGTCCTCAGTCGGGGGAGGGACTGGACCTTGAACAGGCGCCATGTAAGAACCGACTTCTGATTCAAGTAGGACTTATGAAAGAGGAAAATAACTTCCCGTGGATTGCCATCATAGATTGGCTCAAGAAAATCTTCCCCGGACATCACTCAGCTGACTTTCGCCGTTTGATCGAAAGAGGAGTTGCAACAACGCTGAGTCTGGGAAGTGAAGCGAGGCTGAGCTTCCTGGAGTCAGATGTCAATTTTAACTTCGTTGGCCCGATATGTGACAGCATCGGTGTCGAACGGCAGCACCTTTTGGAGATGAGGGATTTTTCCGAGCGGGCTCAGTCAATCGAAGTCACGAATGGACTGATTCTCGAGTTGAGCAACTTTGTCACCAGAGAGAAACTTGCCCCCATTGTTCTGGTCACTTGGCTTAAAAACTTCAACCCAGAGTTTTGTAAGAAAGGGGACATTCAAAGGGATTATAAAATCTTGAGGGCCAAGATTAAAAAGTTAAAAACGCACTATCGCAATTATGAAACCAGAAGTCACAGGAGGAATATAGCGATGGAAAATCTGCTTCAAACTCAATTTGAACTGGTGCGGAAAAAAGCACCAAAATTTGTAAAGAAGCGGATTAAAAGAGACGACAATGCCAATAATGAAAAATTTAAAATTAAGGAGGAAAACGAAAGCTATGAAATCATGGATGAGGGACCTGAGATGTACAGAGAAAGAACAGAGGAAGAGCCTGTCGCTGATGAAAGTGATGAGGATGTGTCCAACAGTGGAGAAGAAAGCTCGGCTAACAAAGGAGAACCTCTGACTCTGCTCGACATCACAATGCTGTCTGTCCAGAAACTGTCAATTGTGTACAGTGGGAAAACTGCAACATGCAAAAAAATTTCCTCGGATCTGCTCAAAAATCAGTACAGCCTGACGTGCAAGGAGCATCCAGCTATGGCCGAGTTTGAGATAAAACTCGACGCCCTGAGTAAAGACGTCTCGCTCGCTTCTCCTGTAACGTTTCTAAACTGCAATGCCCATTTCCTTGTCGACCTGCACAATGTGGTCGAGCAGCAGATCATGTGCTTTGAAGAGGAGATCATTCTCTCAGCGGGAGAGAAACTCGGCCGCGACAAGCTTCCAAAATTCAAATACTTTGTCAATATCCCAGAAAGCGCTACTTCACGCTACATTCAAATGGCTTGTGACATCCTGAGCCCGCACTCCACTGATAAGCAGAACTACAGGAAACACTGGGTGGCTTTCTGCAAGGAAAAGAAGAATCCATCCAGACTCCAAGTGAATCACCCGAATCGTTTCAACAACTACTTTGAGGCTGCAGCGGGTCTCATTCACCATCACAAAGAGATCGCCCTCTTCTTCTCTGATCTGCTGTCGCTGAACAACGACGAATGTCCGAACATCATCCTGGAGAGTGTCGCCGCAGACGCAAATGACCCTGTGATTCAGAGCCTTGTGTGTGTGCTGGCCATCATTCACTGTAAAATCCTGGGCCCGTACTGGCAGCTGCTGAAGAGCGGAGGCGAGTACTCGTACTTTAGTCAGTACCTGCTCTCCCTCTACCAGAAGTTTCTTGATTGGTCTAAACATCCTTCAACTCTGCTGGAACCAGAAGAGGCTGTAAATGTGTTCCTGCAGTTCCCAGTGCAAGAAAAAACCTTTGATGGTGTGTTTCATTACTGCGGCCAGTGGCACACGAACAGAGACCTGATCAGAGCTTGCTTAAAGAGGACAGTAAAGGCGATCGCTGGCGTCACTGAGGAACACCTGAGGGATTTTCTGCCCGCGGGGAAATTTTCCCAAGTCCCTTCGACCAATTTGTGCTTGCAGCTGGTGAGTTGCACATTCTCCGTCTTGATGGCAGAATATCCCTTTGGCCTCTTGTACTCTTACAAGAAGAGACCTAATAAGTCGTCCAAACGCCCCATAAAAAGATACTTGTCGTCGGATAGCTCACAGGAGGACGACGCCTCCTCTGGCTCCTCTGACAACAGCTCTGAAGAATCCTCTGGTTTGCAAAGTAAAACCAACTTCAGCCGACAAGAAAATCACAGTCCGCAGATGAGGAAAGGTCCCGGCAGTAAAAAAGAGAAGCCAGATATGGTAAGTCAAATGAAGATGGAGGAGAACATGGATAGGGATTACATCATATCTACAGTGGCCAGGAATGGAGGACCGTGTAAAACACAGCAGGATGTCGACAAGATGATGCTGCGTTTCGATGGAAAATCCCGAGCTGAGAAACGGGAGGCGGTGCGCTGCGAGGTGCTGTACCACAGAATGATCCTCAACAACTCAGACCCACATCTGAACTGTGCTTTTACCAACTCCACACAAATGGTGATGAAGCTGAAGCTGGCTCTTCCTCGTGTAAAGCCGGGGTACTCTCTGGTGTGGGCGCCTAGAAAGACAAAACCAAAACCTGTGCCTGTGGTCACACCGGAGGCTGCAGTCAGTCAGAGTGAAAGCAGCGGCACATTAGAGGCCTAACTGTGGGATATTTTGAAGTTGAGGGCAGGAGAAGGGGAATCTAATCATGTGACTTCCTCTTATGATCCAACTAAGCAGAAACTCAAATACTATTTACTTTGCAGTCTAGATGATCTTTTCTGTTGTACATACAGTATTACTTTTGATGCCATGAGTTGAAAAGCTTAGATGTTTTTAAAAATATGTGGTATTTTTTTATATGATCCTTAATTAGCAGGATGCATTGGAATGGTTTTGTTTGGTTGCTAAAAAGGAAAAAAACACTATTTTTTTAATACAAGATCATGTGTATTGTGTTAATGTAAAGGCTGGTTACTTGTTACTTTGTTACTACTGCTCATTAAAAAAAATAAATTAAAAAAGGTTTATTGAAATTAACGTCAAAATAAACATTTTTCGTCATATTTTGTATTTATTGACATTGTTGGCCAGTATGATGAAGTAGAAAATGTCAATAGTTGGGATTGTGGCTTTGTCACATTATAACGTGATTTGTGTGTTTGTGTTTCTCAGATTTTTAAAGGACATTTGATCACAGGAATCAGCAGTGTCAGTGAGTTCGTGGTTATAAAAGCGTTTAAAGGGTGGAGCTCAAGAAAATTTGACCGAGAGGCTTAATGGGGTCACTGTGCTAAATGTCATGGCATTGTGACTTTGGTTTTTTCAATTATAATACATGCGAAGGGCAGCCAGATTCACTGTCATACCATGGGTCATATACAGTCTATGGTCTTATCAATCAGCTGAGATGGTTGGATTTATACCACCAACAACTTTGTCATGTTTAATCAAATGAAGATTAAAAGTATAAACAGCTGCTTAGTACCTAAAACATAAATAAAGACATGTCTGTTACAAAAATAAATCTTATATAGGAAACTTTTTATTTATGAACGGGCTGAATTTATGAGGTGCCGCCCACATGGGGTTTTGAGCCCTGGTAGAAAACGAACGCTCCCTCGGGCTCCGCTGGTGGTTGACAAATTATTTCTGCGGATGATGCCTTCACTGTTGTCGGAATGTAGAAAACTACAGTACCAATCACGCAATATTGTAAAGTCAGGTCCATATGTGTTGTATTGAATCATTATTCTACGCTTGTTTATTTTATACAATCAGGGTAAAAATAAAAACATGAGAAAGGCAATGGAGAATTGCTTGATACAGGTGGCAGGAGTACGGCGAACCTGTTACATTTGAGATTGAATACGTAAAACCGTGTTTATAAGTTACAACACTACTTACTAAATTGCCCGTTTGAAAATTGTGATTTTTCTATGTAGATGTTTGACAATCTAAATAATTAAAATGCACAAATTCCAACTTTTTGACTGTGAGTTTTCGGTTCCGAGGGGCAGTGAAAGCACCGTAGGGGGCGGGAACTTTGCGTAAGTGTCCACCATTCTCCAGGTTGTTGCGGCGTGTGTACGGAGGACGGTGTCGGTTAATTGCCCAAACGACGCCAAACGTGTATTCACCGGTATTTCTATATTTTCTTGGCCGGAGAAAGCGCCACTATGTCGGGGAGTTGGTGGGGCAGTGCCGCAGTGACCCACGGGCTCATGGCTCTGTTCGCCATGGGCTCCTGGATTTCCGTCAACAGTCTGTGGGTCGAGCTGCCGGTGGTTGTCAGAGAGCTGCCCGAAGGTCAGTATCCAAACCTCCCACAGATAACATGTGTTCACCTGGTCTGTGCTACTGATTCATACATCCACAGCCTTATCGGAACAAAGACACACCTTTTATAATTACGCGTTTTTATTGTTCAGGCTTCAGTGGGATTTTCACCTAAAACCAGGCGATGTTAGCTTGGGACAGTTTTAGCTAGCAACACATTTAACTGAAAAGTGCAAGAGTGACGTCATAATAATGGGAATAGGAAGTGAAAATCCAGTATATCCAGTGTTCAACCAAGTGTATTACCATCATGCATGTACAGTTCAAATGTACTGGAGGAAAATATTGTACCTCTTATTCAACCATCATCATCACTATATCATCATCATAGTGTATTTCTATAGATTGTAATATTCTGGTGAAGCAGGATATATACACACACATATATATATTTGTATTTCTTGGGTTAAAAGCCTGAGGATTACATATAAGTATTACAGATTTGTTTTGTAACTTTTCACCCCTGAAGTGATGAAAACTGATTTTCTATCCTCCAGCTTGTAGAGGAGGAAGGATGCAGTACTATTGTGTGAAGTTTCCTACATTATCTTTCAATCTGTCCCCCTCTTAAAAAAAAAGGTTTATTGACCACATACAATAGGACAAAGCAGGACAGGACACGGATACAGAACAATACACAAACAGGAGTACAAAGACAGATGTCAGTGTGGATGTAGAAATAAAGCAAGAAAATGGAAAATAAGTAACTAAATAAATCATAGTTGTAGATAATGTATTACCAGTAATAAAAGTACATTCTTACATTGTCAATTACTTATGTCGTGTTGATAAGATTTGCTCCCAGCTGAATCTTGACCTTCATTTATGAACAGGAGTGTGTGAAACATTAATCAGTGACCAGAGCCTTGAATTGGTGAACAGCTGTTTTTCCTCTATGCTTTGCAGGGCTGTAAATCAACTCTTATTTTTCTATAATACAGAACAACCAGTGTCTCCTGCAGGCAGTCTTCTACAAACAATAATGTGCAGCTTTGTACTGCAGGAAAAAAACTGCATCCAAACCACAGACAGTTTACTTCAGTGAACTTTCTCTGTTTTCCGTTATCAGTCTGACAAAGCATTTTCAGTATCTTGTTTATAACATATGACTCAAGGACTTATCATCCTGATAGCGCCGTGTTGTTCAGTAACATAAATATTTACCCAAATATCTGAGAGAGAAACTTACAGGCTTTTATTAGTTATTCTCTTGTGTTGTCTGCATCTGTTTTGCAAAAGTTAACAATGATCTGAGAAATGTAGCAAAGTGAGTTTTTAAGTCGCACATTTTGAGGTTGTGATCAAACAACCAGGACAGTAGCAAATATTCAGATTTGATGATGACCCTTCCCAAAAAAAAATGGTTTGTGGACTCGCATTGAACGTCTTCATGTTTGTTTTTTGCCGCCAGAAGTGACCATATTTGGATATGAAGGGAGGAGTGAGTAGATGGGTCTGACCCTTGAAACTGAAGATGCTACCCATGATGGATGAGATTGGACTTTAGGTCTGGTCTCACTGGATATGAAACCTGTCAATCAAACTAACCCTGTTCCTAAATCATCCTCTTCTCTCAGCCTAATATCTCCTTAATGGTGAAATGATTTTCAGATGGACCAGATCACTGAGAACAGGGGTGTCCAATCCTGGTCCTCGAGGGCCCCTATCCTGTATGTTTTAGATGTGTCCCTCTTCCAACACACCTGATTCAAATGACCAGCTCATCATCAAGCTCTGCAGAAGCCTGATAACGATCCTGGTCATTTCCAGGACAGGGGCCCTTGAGGACCAGGATTGGACACCCCTGACTGAGAAGAATTAACTTTATCTAATGACATCAGAGTGACTTGTGAAAAAAAAGTATTGGTTGAGTATTTCAGGATTGGAGATGAAGATTTTTTTAATTCAATTGGAGTTTTCTGGAGCCAGCATCTAGTGGTCGTTGATGGTATTGCACTTTTTTGCACTTCTGCATTGGCTTCACTTTTGAGCCCCAGTTTCTTCATCCCTCTCTGTATCATACACACACACACACACACACACACACACACACACACACACACACACGTACACTGTCTGAAAACACAGACATGATATTTCAAAATAAGCAGATGTTGATCTCAACACTCTGAAATCTTGTATAATAAATTGTAAAAAGATAAACTTTAATTCAGTTATTGATTTATCTGATATTTGACACATGGTCAATATTATGTTTTATTCCTGTTTATTGTATTATCTGATATTTGTGTGTTTATGTTTCAGGGTGGAACCTGCCCGCCTACCTCTCAGTGCTCATCGCGTTTGGGAACCTGGGTCCGATCGCCGTGACCGTCACACACCACTGTGCCCCGGGACGACTGAACGAACGCATCGTCATCCACTGCATCCAGCTGCTGGCGGTGGTGGCGTCGGCTTTTCTCGCCATTTTCTGGTCCCACACTGTCGTCATAGCAGGGGAGGAGAGGTCGCTGCCCTTCCTGCTCTTCACCTTCTTTCTGGCGCTTGTCTGCTGCACGTCCAATGTCACCTTCCTGCCCTTTATGTTTCGTTACCCGCCTCAGTATATCCGGACTTTCTTCATCGGTCAGGGCTTCAGCGCCTTGTTCCCCTGCATCGTGGCGTTGGGTCAGGGCGTGGGAAAGCTGGAGTGTAAAACTGTGAACGGCACGGTGACGCCGGAGTATTTAAAGGAGAGCTTTCCTGCCCAGAACTTCTTCTGGTTTCTGTTTGTGATGCTGTCGATCTCGGCGCTGAGCTTCGTGGCTCTGGTGAGGCGACAGTCACAGCCGGACGCCCCGACGCACGAGTCTGACAACGTCGCAAAGAACGCGGAGGAAACAGACCGGCTCCACAACGGAGGGACGCCGGTGTCTGAGGAGCAGGTGCAGCTGGAGGAGCAGTCACCCGCTCAGACGTTTTGGACGCCGCGGAACATCTACCTGCTGGTGCTGCTCGCCATCTCCAACGCCCTCACCAACGGCGTCCTACCGTCAGTGCAGAGTTTCTCCTGTCTGCCCTACGGCACCATGACCTTCCACCTCTCAGTCGTCCTCGGCAATATCGCAAACCCTCTGGCTTGTTTCCTGGCCATGTTTGTGGTCCTCAGGTGAGAACGCACTGCACTCATTCAACAACATAGACTGTATTTAAATATAGGTGAAGAAACTGGAGCTCAGTGTGGAAGTTCAAAGAAGTGCAATACTCTGGACGACCACTAGATGCTGGTTCCAAAAAACTTTAGCTCCAATTGACTTCAACTCAAAAATCCTCATTTTAACCCTTGTACGCCCCCGGGGGTCTCCTCATACCCCGCCTCCTCTCCTCTTCGGGGTACGAGGAGACCCCCCGGGGGCGTACAAGGGTTAAATCCTGAAATACTCAGTCAATACTTTTCTTCCACAAGTCATTCTCATGTCATTAGATGAAGTCAACTCTTCCTCTCAGTGATCGGGTCTCAAAAGGTTTCAAAAAGAGGGAGATTTAGGGGCGTGACTGGTTTGATTGACAGCTCTGGTCTCCAATAAGAGCAGCTCTGAGTCCAATCTCATCCGCATTTAACAATGACTTTGGGTTCAAGGGTCAGACCCGCCTCCTCACTCCTCCCTTCATATCCAAATATGGTCATATCTGGCTCCAAACAACCAACATGGCAACATATCAAATACCAAACTCCAGGCTTC
This sequence comes from Pseudochromis fuscus, assembly GCA_900323345.1. Taxonomy (NCBI): domain Eukaryota; kingdom Metazoa; phylum Chordata; class Actinopteri; family Pseudochromidae; genus Pseudochromis; species Pseudochromis fuscus. The sequence goes on along the minus strand of OOFC01013417.1, from coordinate 24,436 downwards.
AGAATCAAACAGGTGACATGACGTTGGCGTCGTCCACTCTGTCTAAAGTCTCTGTTTGTCCTCTTTTGAAAACTTGTCCACTCTGCTGAAGTCTCACCTCTTTGATCTTCCTCCAGATCCTCTGCAGGTCTCAGCCTCTTGTCTTTGGCTGCAGGAGTGTTTGCCTCATATCTCATGGCGTTAGCGGTGCTCAGCCCCTGTCCACCGCTCCTGGGAAACCCCGCTGGTGTGGCGTTAGTGGTGAGTTGCAATTTTTATTTCTAGACAGCGGTTTGTTTATTTATTTAAAATGAGCAAAATTCTTAGATTTTTAGACACAAAGTTGTACAACACTGGATTAATAAAGAGCTTAAAGTAAGTAATTAAAGAGGAATACATGAATATATTAAAAAATACAAACATGTCAGAGTAGACAGGAGACAAAAATAATAAACAGTTAAACCACAGTAATCAAAATTAAAACAACTAAGGATTTGAAACGATTCAAAACGAAACAATCATTCAAAGCAAATATTTATTCAGGCAATATGCACAAAATATATAGATGAGCTACTTCCAGCTTTTAGGACTGTGAATATTTCAGGAGGTTTGTAACATCTCAGCTTCATATGAAAGAACAAAGACTGAGAAAAATAAGATGCAAGAAAATCTAAAACATTTTAAAAATCAGATCAAACTTTATTAATCCTGAAGGAAATCTTGTAGCAGATTGATCCAAAATGACAGTAATAAAATGAGCAAAGAATAACAGAGCATCAGTGAGTGTGAGTGAAATATAAAAATATAAAGTGGACAAACACAGTATATAGGTGTGACCTGACAATATTAGACACAGCATTTGAGTAAAGAGAGTTTCTTAATGAGCCAATCAATCATTAATAATCAGCAACTCATTAAATCCAGTTCAGTTTTATTTGTATAGCACCAAATAAACTCACATCAGTACTTTTAAAACTTTATCGATAGATTGAGTGATTGTTAACCAGCCATCCTCCTCATTGTTTTCTGTTAATTACCTTATTTTATATAATAAGCAGTAATATAACTTATTGTATGTCAGTTATTTTTCTGACTTTTTTAGTCTAGTAGAAAATGTAAGTAGTAAATTAAAGGTGCATTCACACAGTTTTTGATTAATTACAGCAGGTATATCGGTTATGTTGTTTGTGATCATCTCCTTTGATCCTTTTCCTTTAAATTAAACTCCTAAGTGTAGAAGTCATGTATTCATGGTGATGTTTGAAGGCCACTGATTGTTTGCAGGTAGATGTAAGAATATAGTTGATGGTTTGGTGTTTTTAAACCTTCACTGAAACGCTGCGGTACACACACGTCTGTTTAAAGTGAGATGACAAATATGTGGATTTGCACACAGCAGCAGAGGCAGTCTGGTAGCACAGGGGTTGATACTGTTGCCTCTCGGGAAGAAGGTTGTAGGTTCAAACCCAACAGGTGGTGTTGGTCTGCTCAGTCCTGTGCAGCCCTGTGGAGGGTTAAAAAAAAAAAAAAACAAATTTACATAATAAAAACAATTCAGATTTCTGCCTTTTGTAAATAAACTGTACAGAAGCATCAGTTCCTTGTGATTATCCATCACTGACCTCCCTCTCCTGTGTGCGCCCCCTGCAGGTCATCTCCTGGATCATCTTCACCGGCCTCTTCTCCTACCTGAAGGTGGTGGTCGGGACCCTGCTCCACGAGGCGGGTCACGCTGCCCTCCTGTGGTGC
>OOFC01013417.1:0-22668 GCA_900323345.1 Pseudochromis fuscus | reverse complement strand
TCCATCCAGGCCGGCTCGCTGGTCGGCGCCCTCGCCATGTTCCCCCTGGTGAACATCTACCACATGTTCTCCAGAGCCCAGGAGTGTGTGGACAACTGCAGTTAGCAGGAGGAGAGGAGATGTTCACCACACACAGCAAGTGACTGTTTTACCTCTGCTGTCCTGAGAGACACACCACACCTTCCTCGAGGTCACTTCTCTTGAGGAATCAGCAGATCAGACGAGGCGTCCTCTGCTGATTCAGGGGCCTCGATCCTGTGAAAGTAAAAACATTCCCACATAATGGGAGCATTGTGACGCTGCACATTGGCCGAGGGGATGTAAAGTCCGTATGATGCCGTAAGACCACAAGTGCTTTGTATGGGTTTTATAATGAATCTTTGTAGTTCAACTTGTTTACGGGAGCAAAGGAGCTGCTGATGGATTTTTCCCACTACGACAGATCATGTGAAATGTTCTCAGGGACAAAACCACAAACACACTCATTGATTAACTAACTACAGTCACGCCCCCCCCACAGGAAGGAGAAATGTTTAATGTTTGTGTTTTTATTTCAGTTCTCAAACTTCTGGCTACCTCTTCACTTTTCACGCCAAGAACGCAGTACTGTTACTTCAATCAGAATATGTGTACATGATATTTTAAAGCAGTCACTTTAAACAAACCGCTCGTAGAGGCAGTAACATTCCTTCATTTCATGCCAAATGTTTTTATTTCTGTCTGATGATGAATTTTATAAACAAGGCTTCGTAAGCTTCACTTTCCTGATTTTAATTCACTACAAACACACAGTGATGATGTGTCAGCTGAAGGGAACAAACATCACTGAACATGTGTGTAAATGACCTGAGGCTTCAGTCTTTGAAGTAATGATCTTGGACCTGCACTAACACCACACTGCTACTGCTGCTGCATCTCATCTCATTAGAAGTTTACTCTTAACATCGCCTTAACATTTGTTTTTATTGCAAATCAAAGAACTGTCGAGTTTTGTGATGATTTTGCAATCGACTGAGTCTTTATGTGATTGTTTTTTCATGACCATTTTTTGTGAAATTGTTTTATAATTTAAGTAATATCATGACTTGATGAGAAAATAAATTGCTGACAAAAATGACCTGATAAACAATAAAGATTGTCGGAAAATGTACTGAACTGTCATTTTTTCACATACCTTACCATCAAATTTTTACTTTTTTCCCCACATACGATATTATGACTTTTTTTTTTGCCACATATACTAAGACGTTTTTGACATATTACATTGTGGCTTTTTCTTTTGAAATACTTTACACTTTGGTATTTATGGTTTATTCTACAGACAGAAAAAAACTTTAGCTTCACATAAAGGCTGAAAACAGCTCAGCAGCCTGACTCTGTACTGTTATGAAAGTTACAACTCAAAAGCAAAAACTCAAGTTAACTTGGCCAGAAAACAAAGTTCATGTCTTGCATAATCTTCATGAACAAAATCACAAAATACCCTCAAGCTCTTGTTAGATTCATACAAAAACCTAAGTGTGACAATATTACTCCTTCAGTTTTCAGTGTTTATACCAAGCGAAACTAATTTTCTCATGATCAGCTGATCAGTCCAGTTAGCACAGATTACCAAGGGTTACATAACGCTACATTAAAGTCTTTTAGTGTAGTTATGCAACTTAACAATGTAAACATTTCCCTCATTCTCACCTCTGCTCCTGTGATCCCCTTCAGCACAATGAATAAATCCTCCCAGTCACTCAGACACAGCTGCTCGGCAAACAGACGGGGGGAGGTGTGCGCCTGAAAATCACAACATGTGATTGTGAGTTGATGAATCTTACAGTCCTGACAGTGAAGGTACTTAGAGTTAAGACAATCATCAGTTAACCAAACGTGTGTCATGGTTGGCTGCATGCTCGCACACCCACTCACCACAAGGAGGGTTTAATCCACACACAGCGCTGCACAGGACTTTGATTCTTGCTCTCCACAGAAAACTGCAAACCCTCCATCGAAGAGCATGTGAGTATCTGCAAAGATGCAGACAAAACATTTGAATGGTTTAAACTTTGTGGACGAGGGAGAAGAATGTCTGCTCAGTTATTTTTATCATGCACAAATGTTTTGTAAAAAAAAAAAAAAAAAAAAAGGTTTTGCTTTGGTTGTGTTGAAAACTGTTATTTGACCCATTCTGATGCAGTGCGCTGAATATTAATTAATTCACAGCTTCAAATTCTTTAAAATGACAATGGTGCTTCCAGGATGTGACACAATTTTTGTTTTTACGACTTTTAAAGCTTTAATTATTTTTTCTAATTCTTTTATTGATCAAAGGCACTGCATGCAGTTTCCTTTTTAAATAAACAATGCAGTGGTCAGATGTTTTCTCAGGGTTATGCAACGCTCACCAGCACAGTAGGGGGTCATGTTTCCTCCGCTGTATGTTTGAAGACCCTCTGGACGATCACATGAAACAACAAAACAAAGTCAGAAGTTTAACATATGACACATTTCAGCTCACGTGGCGGACACTGACACTGCACAAAACAACAGCACGAGGAGAAGATCTTCAGAAAACAGTAAACATTAACCAAACGCAGGAATAAGTCACATCGTGCTGTGTTGGCAGAGGGATGCTTCATTGTGGTGACACATTAATCTGGAAGCTTCAGTCTGATTGATTTATTACTGATCGTTGAAGGAAAATTACATGATCAACTTTTCTGTTCTTTCATCTGTTCTTCAGTTCGATACTTTCAGCCTCAAACGTGGATCCAAAGCTTTAATGTTCACGTTAAATGTTGAAGGTTTAGGAATTTTGTTGCTTGTTTCTGTGACATCAAAGGGCATTTGGACAGAATATAATTTCTGCATCTTGATGTATTTCCAGGAAAAAGCAGACAAAATGTTTGAAGCAACTTGATTGGACCATTAAAACCACAAAAAACCAGCTAGCCGGCTAATGTTAACAGATGAGCATTCACCAAGAAGTAAAATATCACTCAACTTTTGATATGTTTGTATTTTTTGGCTAACAACCAGCAGTCTCATCAAAAAGGATTAATTGCACATTTTTCAACTCAGGTGGACTTTAATTATTTTTTAATGTTTTGAATGGAGGTCTTTGTGATGGGATTTATTGATGTGGTCAAATTAAATCATGTGATTAGGGTGCACTCCCTAGTACTCTGTATTAATGCAATAAGTGATCCTAGCTAGCTTTCCCTTTACTTGCACGACTTGCAGGATCTCATAAAAAGTTTCAGCTGCTTTCATCAATCACACGGCAACTTCTCCAGGAAACACCCGTCTCTAAAAAACATTTACACAAGTACAGATTTGTAAGTTTGTTTACATCTATGTCCATGTGTTGTGTAGTGTTGATTAATGTTACATCTGTTACCTGTGCTACATGTCTGTGTACGACAGTATTATTTTATGAATTACTTGTTTGTAGTTGTACCTTACACTTCAGGCCCAAGTTGAATTTCCTTTGGGACAATAAAGTTGATTTGATTTAATTTGACATTCACTTAATTCAATAAGTAGAAGTCAGGATGTTTCACTGCAGAAGAGAAATGTCAATATGTGATGACAAAAGATAAAAGTTTAGAGGGTTACCAAAGTTAGTCGGATTCATTCATTAAAGTTGATGGAAATTCATCCTTTATTTACTGAATTATTTTAGTTTGTATAGTTTTTGATTTGAGACAGATTGTTGAGCTGAGGTGATGTCACCAGTTGGTGACATCAAACCAGTGGTTTGGCTTTTGAAGGTCGCCATGTTGGTTGTTTTGAGCCAAAAGTGACCATATTTGGATGTGAAGGAGGAGGTGGGTGTGACCCCTGAACCTGAGATCACTGTCCAATGTGAATGAGAATTGAGTTCAGGTCAATCAAACTAAACCACGCCCTAATTCTTCCTCTGTTTGAAGCTTAGTATCTAATTAATGATGTAATGATTTTCAGATGGACCAACAGATCTGTTGAGTTGGTTTTTTTAAGTCAGTATCTAGTGGCCATCGGTGGTACTACACTTTTTTGCACTTCAACTCTGGCTTCTCTTTTAAGACCCAGTTTCTTCATCTCTGTCTTAAGTCCAAAGTTGTCAGTCAGTTCATTTGAATCCTTGTGTCTTACTCCAGAAAAAACACACCTCCACCATGTCTCTCCTCACCCACCTGCTGGCCTGTCTGTTCGGGATGGGCTCCTGGGTCTCCATCAACGGCTTGTGGGTGGAGCTGCCTCTCGTCGTCCCCCAGATCCCAGAGGGCTGGTACCTGCCCTCCTACCTCTCCGTCATCATTCAGATGGCCAATGTCGGTCCGCTCTTCGTCACCTTGATGCATCGCTTCCGGCCGGGCACTCTGAACGAGTCAGCCGTCATATACGTGATCATCACCCTGGGGACTGTGGCCACCTTCCTGCTGGGTTTCTTCTGGAAGGAGACCGTGGTCGTAGCAGGAGATCCTCGCAGCGTAGCTCTCCTGGTTTTGACTTTCTTCCTCGCCGTGGTCGACTGCACCTCCTCCGTCACCTTCCTGCCCTTCATGATGCAGCTGAAGCCTCAGTACCTGACCACCTACTACATCGGAGAGGGTGTGAGCGGCCTGCTGCCGGCTCTGGTTGCGCTGATCCAGGGAGTCGGGGTTGTCCACTGCATCAACAGCACACAGTCCCTGAACCACAGCCTCAACATCTCTGACAGCGCTCTGACCTCTGAGCTCCAGGCCCGATATCAGCCTGCAAACTTCTCCGCCGAGGTGTTTTTCTTCTTCCTCAGTGCCATGATGCTGGTCTGCCTGCTGGCGTTCCTGCTGCTCAACTACCATCCCTCTGTGGCCAGGGAGCATCCCAACGGCAGATACACCACCGCAGTGAAACAGAAGGCTCAGAAAAACAGCAAGTGGGCCGAGCAGAAGCCGATGATGGATCCGTACAGACCTGAACACCACAAACCCAGGAGCAGCTTCGGCTCCGGCTCGTACAGCTGGACGCAGGTGGTTTATATCTTCGTGATCCTGGCCTGGGTGAACGCTCTGAGCAACGTGGTGCTTCCCTCGGTGCAGTCCTACTCCTGCATGCCGTACGGGAACAACGCCTATCACCTGTCGGCCACTCTGGCTGCCGTGTCCAACCCACTCGCCTGCTTCATCGCCATGTTCTTCCCAATCAGGTTAGTGAGCTGTGTGTGGAAACAGAAGCAAGATACCTGGTGTCAGACACTCAGGAAATTATTTGGGCAAACTTGATTTTTAACCAACTCCTTTTTGTAACAAGCGAAAAACATTTAATCATTTTTACTTTCTTGTAAGTTTTAGCAAAAAAAAAAAATCTGAATAACAAAAAGTAATTTGAGGAATTCAAAAGGTTTAGAAAAAATAAAGTCTAAAATGTCATTCATTCAAATTCTACGGGGCCCCTAAAGGTACATGAAGAAAGAAAACTGATGGAGGAATCTGTATACCGGAAATGCTAACTTCTTGCGCACGAGGTACAAGTGGAAATGCTAACTGGTGAGCACGAGTTAGCATTTCCGGTATACAGAAGACGCTGAATTTCCCGGTCCTCCTTAAAGTGGCATTACGCCTGTGGATGGCGGTGTCCAGTTATTTTCAAGCTAATTCATGAACTGAAGATTTGAACAAATTATACATACTCTTCTGTATACCGGAAGTGGTATCTCGTCACAGTTATCTGGTGTGCACTCGATACCGGCCCTTTTTTTTTCCTTCTTCATCATTTTTTTTCTTCATGTCCCTTTAGGGGCTCCGTAAAATCCACTGTTACTGTAGTGACTTATGCTAACAAACAACAACAAACTTATAAGCCACACGGGGCTGCTGTACCGGTTCGAATCTGACGCGCGTCCTCTTCCGGGTGCGTCTATTCCGTGCCAGATCACAAAACATTTATTCAAACTTCTTCCCAACAGGTTCCGTGACCGTCAGATTTCCATACATTTATTCAAAGTAACTTGAATGCATATCTAATTAAAGGCTCACAGAACACTGACGCAGTGGTGAAAGTAGAAGTGACTTGCCGCGCATGGCGTGCGGACAAAACCTGTGGCTTCACCGACAAGCAGCACACCTGTTTGACTAATTAGGCCACTAGTATTTATGTTGCGTCCACATCCCACCTTACACAGCCCCACCTAGCGTGACCCACAGGAAATTACAAACCCAAACGAAATGGCTCCAACAGTTACTTTTCTCTATATCAAATTCTGTACAGTGACTGAAACTACAAAGAAAAAGTCAAACCCAAACCTTGAACAAGACTTGATTGGTGAAAATTTTCCCAACATTTAATTTGTCTACACTTTCAGCATCTTCACACAAATTTTAGACTTCAGAAATAAAGCTGATACATTACGAAGACTCAACATTTCTGTGGACTAATCTAATAATTGCTGAGTTTATGAATGTCAGAAACATGTCTGTCATGTTTTCTCGAAACCTTAGTTCAAGTCCTCTAAAAGAAAAACATCGAAAAGCAGCAAATCCTCACAACTGCAGACAGAAAAACAGTTCATGCTCTTGTCTATAATACTTTATACACTGTACAGGTTTTGACTAATTCTGTGTCACATAATAATGCCTCTAACTGAACTTTCTGGTGTTTAATGTTTGCAAATGTAAAACTACTGCGCTTGAGTTCATGCAGACGCTGCATATTTCTACGTGTCTGTGCTGCATTAACCTAAAACAACAAACGTGTCCCCGTGTCTCCACAGATCCCTGCTGTTGATGGGAGCCCTCACACTGATGGGCAGTGCAGTGGGAGCTTACATAATGTTCATGGCTGCTCTGAGTCCATGTCCCCTGCTGGTTAATGATCCAACAGGTGGTGCAGTCATTGTGAGTGAACTGTTTCGCCTCTTTTTTCTTTTTATTTGCACCTGTAATCATGACTCAGCGCGTTTGAAACACTCTACAGTTGTAAAAACTGTTGTTATTCATGTAGAAAAGCTGTCAAACACTCGCCTGTGTGTGCTCCTCAGGTGCTGGCGTGGGTGCTGTTCATTCTCACTCTGTCCTACGTGAAGGTGATCATCGGTGTGATCCTGCGGGATGAGGGCCACAGCGCCCTCGTGTGGTGCGGGGCGGTGGTGCAGCTGGGCTCCCTACTGGGAGCGGTCACCATGTTTCCTCTGGTCAGTGTGTACGGACTCTTCTCATCAGGAGACCCGTGCAACACCAAGTGTCCCTGAATGAGACACGAGGAGACTGGAGGCAGGTTCACAAACCACTGACTGAGTGGCTCATGTTTATTTAACCACAGATACTCTGTGGAGGAACATGAAATTCAGATTGAGGACATTTTTGTTGTTGTTGTTATGATTTATTTACCTTAAAATCTGATACGGTTGGAGCCTCAGTGATGTTCAGCACGACAAATGAGTTTAAATGTGAAATTTGAACTTTTTGTCTTTTAAAATTCCCTGACTACAGTTTGTGTGGATTGGTTTGGCATCGTCTTTTAGAGATACAACAAAGTAAGGGAGCATTTAACTTCCATCTCGTGGTGCCTTTATTTGATTTTAGGTCAAACAACAACAACAAAAAGAGTGCAGGGTTTATCGTGTCAAATAAGGAAAAGCATTTTAAGGATACAAAGGTGCCTACAGAGAAAGTACCACATTGTCAGAGTGAAGAAAAAGACTTTAAAAAGAGTTTTACATTTTATAAATTTAAAATTTGGATGCAGATGCATTTTATTCTGACAGTAAAGTAGAAACCAGTCCTCAGTTACGCACTAAAAATGCTGGGTTGTTTTAAACCAGGACTGGGTCAATACTGGACTAACAACATGCTGAGTTTATTCGACCTAGTGAGATGAGTTGTTTATTTTTTACCAGCAAATAAAATCAACAAAATACTGAGTCAAAGCAACAACAAAATGTTGTGTAAAGACAACAAGATTTTGGGGAAAATAACTCATTTACTGGGTTAAATCAATCCACTCGGTCTCATATTGACTCAGTTCTGGATTAAAACAACATTTTTTTAGTGTAATATCCACTAACCCCACAACATCACCAGTGCTTGTAGAGAACAGAGAGGCCTGAATACAGATGACCGATAACTCCAGTGAGAAAAAAATCATCGAGTCTTGTGCCTGTTTTTTATATCATGTAATAAACTTACTGCTTATTCCATCCTCCAGGAACAAAAGTCCAATAAACAGACACATTAAATGTGCAATAAATAATAATTGTTAGTAAAGGAGTAAAGTTACTCCAGAAAACTCAGAAACATATTTGGTGTTTTTGAGCTTTTTCTTTAAATGAAGATGAACATGTCAGAATCTATCGACGAGCTTATTATTTGTCACTTTTTAGATTCAGTAATCATGTACTGTTTTGTTCATTATTATTATTATTATTATTGTTGTTGTTGTTGTTGTTGTTGTTGTTGTTGTCCTGAAAGTTGACTGTATTTAGTATATATTGTGTATAAAAAAACAATCTAATGTAATGTCCATACAATCACTTTGTTTTTATTTATGTGTGTGTGATCATATTCTGTCCTGCATGATAAAAATATTAAGACAAAAATCCAACATTACTTTCCTTTCAATGCTACTGAGGATTTATTGGTTTCAGAAATATACAACACACATAAACAGCCTTGTTTCCAACAGTGAGACAGAAACTCTCACAATCTGCACTGAAACATGATGTCCTCTAAATTTACATGATGTTTTCATTATGCAAAAGTGAAGCTGTTCAAACATCATCTGACACCACACACTGCACAGCACACAATCTGAAGTTAGAAATTTACTCTATTTTGTACATTACATTATAATATATTATTATATATTTTGTGTCATCCATGCAAAATGAATAAATAATTACCTGAACAAACACAGAAATAAATAAATGAATATGTCAGAGACCTAAAAAGGTTCTTTCTATGCAGCATAACACACTTCTTACATGAATAAGTTAATTTTACTTTCATTTTCGTTTCTTTAATTTTGATCATTGTAAATCCCTTTGTGCTGCATTTGATGTGTGATAGGTGCTATACAAACAAACATTATTATCATTATTATTTCATCCTGAGCTTGTGACCTCATGTCCATCACACATACCATCCTGGCATTGTCTGTGTACAGTATTGATCACTCTCAGGAACTGTTTATTTTGACTCTACACTAAAACTTTAATTCTATGCAGATGATGACATTTTCTACATTTAAATTGTATTAACAAATTCTGACTGTTTGTATTTTACTGTTTGTATTTTTTGGGGGGTATGATCTTTATTAAAGCCTCTACAGCTAAAACAAAACTAGAACTGCTGCTGTTTATTTGCCGAGTGTGTGTAAAGCACACACAACCTGCAACACAATCTCAACACAACCTTCATACAACCTCCACCAAACTTTTTCCCACATTGTTCAGCACTGTAAAATAAAATAAAACAAAATAAAATTGTAACTTTTGTGCTGTGTTCACACCAAACGTGAAGCCAGTTTCTCACGAGTTGAAAAAGTTTCAACTTGGGCGAAAAATGTCACGAAAACCAATCTGAGTTGAGATTCCCTGACGTCACAGAGGAGCAGAAATGGAGGACAAGCTTATAGTTACCATCTGTATCTGTCCACAGCTTTATACCACGACTTTGACTCTGTCCCCTCTGGGAGTTCAACCACAGGTAGGCAGCAATAATTAACTCTTTGACCATTTTTCATGGCGCAAGTGGCGGTCGTCAAGGTTTCCAGAAGGAGGGCTCCTATTGGCTGTTGAGGGTGAGTATTCGAGTAAGGCAAGGTGAAAATCTACTTCACATTTAGTGTGAACACAGCTTCAGAGTGTAGGTGAAGGTACAGTCACTTAAGACTGAAACAATCACCCGGCCTTTCTTCTCCTCTTTAAGCAGATGATCAGCATCCCCTGGGTGTGCAGGTAAAACATTGGATGCACAATACTGGCAGCAGACAACAGGCTGATACACAGAGGTACGATTATACATTTGTACATATACTCATCGGCAGAGATGCACCTCTGCAGTATGGACACAGGGATGTAACAGGACAGAGTGATGGCCGTGGTGGCACACACCACTATGAAGGCCCTCCTCTTGGCCGGATGCAGGGTGTCTCGTCCGGGGCCGGACCTGTTGAGCGCCCAGGCGATTCGGATGGTGCACAGTATCATCACTTCAGTCATTATAAACATCACACAAAACGGAAACAGCTGAAAGAAATCTTCTTTGAAAATGGGGAGTTTGTCTTCGCCTAACACACCGACCACAGCAGAGGGCACAGCACAGAGCCAGACCATCGCAGCACCGACCCCCCTGCACTTGTATTTGGTCAGCAGGTAGTAAGACGTGGGGTGGATCACAGCAACATACCTCTCAATGCATATGAAGGACAAACTCATCGGCCCTGCGATCTGTGCATACACCCACAAAAACGTGAGGACTTTCGCGTGACCCTCAGGCAGTGAGACCAGGATGACCAGGTGCAGGAGGCTGACCAGGTAGTGGACGCTGTGGAGCAGAGCCAGGTTGCAGTTGAGGATGTCTGCGGGCTTCTTGGACGTGAAGCCGATCCACAGAAGTTTGGATGTCGTCGGTATCCCGAAGAGAAAGGTCAACATGTCGATGGTGGAAATGCTGATTTGTTGGCGTGGACTCAGGTCACAGCTCTCGACACGGCTGAAGTTCCTGGTTTCCTCCATGATTTCAGACTGTGGCTCCGAACACAAAGAGAAAAGAAAGATCACCTAATTTAAAACATAGAGGTTTTATTATAATATAGAAACAATTTTTTTTTTTACATCCTTTGCAATATTGTTCTGATTTTGTTTTGTCACTTCAGAATTTCTTATAATTAGGGTATTTTGGTCCAATATTTAATAATAAATACACAATTGCAATAGTAACTCAGCTCTCTTCTAACATTATTTGTTTTAGTTAATATACACATACAATTAGTGAGCAAAGTTTACCACTTACTCTATTTTGTACACTATATTTACCATATAACTGACACCAGGAGTAAAGTTACTGTAATCAAACATTTTATTTGGTCTCAAAATTACTGATTATTTCACAGCTCAGTCATAAACAACATACTCTACTAAATATTTTACATTTTCTCCTGTGTTTTGCTAAACAAATTAAATTAAATTAAATTAAATTAAATTGATTAGATTAAATTAAATTGCATTAAATCCAATTAAATAGTTGAAGTAAATAAACACGATTAACTTGAAATAAATAAAGAATAAAGAAAGAATACGAATAAGAATAAATAAAGAATAAAGGGGATCACTGGGCAACATTGGAGAAAAGTTGATATTCAAAAAGTTAAAACATTTTAGATTTTAATTAGAAACAAATGTAAAACAATTTTACTGTACTGACAGATTATATATCTTCTTTTGGCCACAAGAGATTTCTATGACATCATGTCATCAAAGTATATTGTTCAGTTCTTTTTTTTTCTTTTAAATTGAATGTTCACTGAATAATGTTATAGAAATTAAATATTGGTTAATATAATATATACTTAACTATCATTTATCAAATTCAACAGTGCAAACTAAAGTCAGTGCTCACCAGGTGTGTTCAGCCGCTGAATAACAAACATTATTCAGCACAGATGCAGTAACACAGCTGATTTTCCTAATAGGTGTAAAACAGGTGTAAAGACTGCAAAGCAAAGTCAACAGCACAGCGCCTGATTTCCATGACACACACATGAGTTTCACAACAGATCAACGTGTGACACAATCAGAGTCCCACAAACCGTCTGAGACTCATTCAGTTACATAAAGCAGTAATCCTGATGACCACAAGGTGTCAGTGTGTGTCCAAAGAAACGCTACAGCACACACTTCATTACATAATAAAAACCTGCTGCTCCAGGAGATGTTTGTTTCTGACTGGAGGTATCAATCATGTAGATTTATGACGAGTGTTATTTCTGAATTAAAAATAAAGTCTCCACAATGTTGGACAATGTTGTTTCATTAGAGAGTGATATTTCAAAATAAAATACAATTCTGGCCACCTTTCCTTCCTGGTGATCATTCTTTGTTGTGGTGGATTTTGTTTATTACAACTGAAGGTCTGTGACTTTACACATCCCAACATCATGGACATTGGTTGGTTTGTAAATGACATCTGAAGCTTATAAAATACAAATCACACCCTACAACATGATGTGTGATTCTAGCTTTGTTCACAATGTTGTGTTTGTAGTTCACCCTTTGATTCAGTTGATGAGTGTGAATGATTGACACATTCACCAGGTCTCAAAAGTGAAGAAAAAAGTGCAATACCACTGATGGCCACTAGATGCTGTCTCCAAAAAAACTCTCCACAAGTGATTCTGATGTCATTAGCTGAAGTGAAATCTTCTCAGTGACCTGGTCCATCTGAAAATCATTTCATCATAAAGTAGAAGAAGAAGCTGAGAGAAGAGGGAGCTTTAGGGGCGTGGTTAGTTTGATTGACAGCTCTGGTCTCCAATGATTTGCAGGTGGTTTGGAGGCTCATACACACTGGGCAGTGACCTCTAAAGGTCAGACCCACCTCCTCACTACTCCCTTCACCTCCAAATATGGTCACTTCTGCCTACCAAACTCCTGGCTTCAAAATAAGAGTCCACAAACCTGCTGGTAATGTAACTGTGACTAAATCCAAGTCTTAAATAGTGAAGTCAGTCCAGACTCTTCAACCATGTGTATTAGTGATGTGTCGGTTTCACATGAGCCAGCTCCCATGCACTGACTGACTGTCAATGCAATCTGAAAACAATACTGCAATATATTAATATTAGAAAAAGTAATATCTACTTTTGAATACTCAAGTATTTTTTTAAATAATGTATTTTCAGTATAATTAAATTGAATGATTTAAGTCATGTAAGTCAGTGGTCCCCAACCACGGGGCCAGGACCCGGTACCGGTCCGTGAGGCATTTGCTAATTTCCATTGTATTTAATATTAGAGTCTGACAGACGTTTTATTTTGAAAATCAACCGGATTCTCTCCAACTTAACGTTCGTTCCTCTTTGGCACGTTAATATGCTTGTCTCGGTCACGCGATCAGAGACGTTCCCAAAAAAGGTAAGTCTGCAAACTAGCTAAAATTAGCAAAAAACAAACGAGCTTCTTTCCAAAGGGGAAACATTTGTTTTCATGCCGGTCGTGTTATTTTATTTTTGCTGTATTTATCTGCCACACCTTGAAGGCCGGTCCGTGAAAATAATGCTGACATTAAACCGGTCCTGATTCTGACTCACCAAAAAGATCTGAAATTCCTATTACACCCATGTAACATGTAAAAGCAGCTGGAAACAGCGAGGAGATGCTCCACAGTACAAATACATTTTTGTATATTTGAAGGTAAACACATAGTAAAGATTTTTATGAACCACTGTGGGTGTCTTTTAAAAAAATCCTCCTTTACATATATTCACTGATTTCACGTCCACAGTCACACAGAGACCAAACAGATGGAAGAGATGACGGCATATTTATTGACAAATAAACAAAATATATATCACAAAAGCAGAGTTATGAGTTGTTGATTGTCAGTAATCTCCTCAGTAAACATTTCAGTATGGCTTCTTTCATGCTCTTCAGTTACATAGATTAAGACTCATAAATACATAGAAAACTGGGAACAAGTGTGTGTAAGTGTGTGTGTGAGCCCAGCGTAATTTTTTTGTTTGTTTTTGTTTTAAAGAGAGCAAAACAAATTAGTACATAAACCACAGTATGCAGGTAACCATGTAAAACAAGCCGAATGATAAACATGAATAAACAAAGTACATGCTAAGAGAATAAATATGAAAATACAAAACACTTAAAAATGTATATATTTGTATTGCTGCTCACCGTTGGAGCTTCTCAGTTACGACGGTGAGTGTTTACATTCTCTGAGACTAATTCAACCTGCACGTTGCATAGTTTTTTCCAGGGAGTAAGAAAAAAGTCAAGCTTCGTCAAAACTGAGATGATCAAACCAGTGCGTCTGCAGCCAGCAGCTCACTGCAGAGCACTTCAAGTCACTTTGGTTTATTTCTCTTTAGAAAATGACCGAACGAGACAAACTTTAAAAATGCCTGAACTATTGTTTTTTTTACTTGCTGCCTCGATTGAACAATTAACAGGTAACACCACAGGTTTAGTGGTTAAGTGCTTACTGTTGGTTGTGAATACAGAAAATGTATTCAATTACATGAATTTTATTTTCTTTAAATCATCTTTTGAACAGTGTACTTGAGTGAAACACAACACAAAGCTGAAGAATAAAAAATAAACTCTGTACATTCAGGACTGTTGCTTCAACCTCCTTTGATCTGGTGAGTTTGCTGATGTCAGCTGAAGTTCAAAGCATCACTGCACAACTGACTTTATGACAGTTACACACAGACTGTGGATAGCATGAAGCTGATGTGATGTCACCTGCTGGTTTGTGGCATTGTGAAGCCAGGGATTTGGCCATAAATGACCATATTTGGACAAGAGGGAGGAGTGAGGAGGCGGGTCTGACCCTTGAACCCAAAGAGACTGGAGCGCAGGTCCATCAAACTAACCACACCCACCAATCCTCCTCAATTATGGATTTTTTTTTATTTGAATGGACCAACAAATCAACAATAAGAATAATTTACTTACAAATTAATCCCTAAATTGTACAGACTGAGTATTTTATAATTTGAAATGATGATTTGTGAATTGATTGGAGCTTTTTGGGGATTTTTCTGGAGCCAGCATCTAGTGGCCGATGGGGGTATTGCACTTTTTCTCCACTTCCACATCAGCTTCACTTTTCTATATACAGTCTGTGCAGGTACAGGATCCCATAAGCTGACAGTAGCCACTTAAAAAAATCCTTAAAAATATCTTTGATGTTTTTATTTGGAGGTTGAATGTCTCTTTGTTTCCAGTCAGAAAGGCACTTCTCTGTAACACGGTCTCTCTGTAAAAAGCCAGATATGCAAACTTGAAGCAGTACACATTACTGTATATACAAATGACATAACTCGTAGGCACTGACTCATTTACAAACTGCAGCAAAAACAAAACAAAAGAGACATTACACAAAATCTTGGTCCTCTAAAAGCTTTGTTGTAAGGAGGGCGGCGGGTTCTGGTTGCTACATACTTAACTTACATGTCAGTCATGTGTCTATTCCTTGGATAATTTCTATGTAAAGGCAGTATATATATACAGTATATATATATATAGAAATGAAAAACAAGGCACGCGTTGGACCCTGGTCATCTGGACAGTACAACCTGGTGTTTCCTCTGGCTGCTTCCTGCCTCATCATGCTGTAGTCCGAGCATGTGCAGCAGGTTTATTTGGTGCTTCCCTTTGTTTTTACATGTCCTGTATCAGTTCTGGAGGTGACAGGAAACTACGCATGGCTGTGGACGGAGATGCTCGACAGGTCGTTCCTGATGATTTCATTGACTGCAAAGGCAAAGAGAGAAGAGGAAGGTCAGTGTTGTGATCACTGCAGCATGGAGCAACAGCTTTTCTGCTTCTGACACACAGACTGTTGTAGCTAACAGGAAGTCAGTTGCTGATTTGTGGACTTTTTGGAGCCAGAAGTGACCATATTTGGATATGAAGGGAGGAGTTCAAACTAACCACGCCCCCTAAATCTGCCACTTCTTGAAGCCTAATATCTTCTTAGTGATGAAGTGATTTTCAGATGAACCACCAGCTCACTGAGAAGAAGAGTTGACTAATGACATCAGAATGACTTGTGGAAAAACTTTATTGACTAATTTATTGAGTATTTCATCATTGATAATCAGTCACAGTCAGTAGTTTTTTGGAGCCAGCATCTAGTGGCCGTTGGGAGTATTGCACTTTATTGCACTGCTGCACTGACCTCACTTTTGAGAGCTGGTGGCTTCATCCACTTCTATGTACAGTTTATAAGACAAACTCAACCTTTCCTGAAATAATTTCAAAATAAAAGCCCACTACTAGTGTTTAATTGGAGAGAATCCTTTTGTTTCAGGTTTTTATTGTGAAATATTTGCAGGCACAGGACATTCGATTTCTTCATCCCTGTTTTCCTCAGTCAGTATTTGGGGTCCAGATATTTGTTCATACTGACCACAACTGCAGTCATTATTAGTGACACATAGACAGTTTGTTATTTGAGGAAATACAGTTTATTTGAAGGTGTGTTTCCGGACAAATCTAAGTCCTGTGTTCACTCCTGTTGTGTCTCTGCTTTGGTTTCCACCTCAGCTCTGAGGAAATATCTGCCTCATTAGTAGCTTAAAGCTCATTGCTGTTCACCAGATCGTCACTAACTTTGTCGATCAGCTGCAGAGTTGGTTTGCCAATTTTTTTTTTGACTGCTGCAGTTCATGAGACGCCAACAAAGAACCAAAAACAACAAAGTTTCTCAGCGAAAACCCAGAACGATGAGCTGAAAACACCTCATTCACACTGCACAGTGATTACATTCATCGGTGCAGCTTTAAGATGCTATTTCTGCCCGTGTGAGTAAAAATCTCTGAGCCGTACAGAATCTGTTATTTCCTCTGAGTCGGGCTAATAGAATCACTTTATATCTGAGATCCCCAGACAGTTTTTATCAGGAGAGATGATGCAACCTCCTGCCGTCTCTGAAGGGTCCAGGTGCACTTGTTTATCTGTTTTTTAATCAGCTGTGTACTGATGATGTGTCCAAGAGCAGCGACGTAGGCGGACTGAAGCCAAAGCAGAAAAATATACAGAGACATATTAATGTGCTGATAACACAGAATAGAAAACATTTTTCCTTATTAAGGCGACTGAGAAGGTTTCTCTTTATTGCTTTTTCTACTTTCCTTATCTGTGAACTCGTTTATTACTTCAGTCTCCACTGTTTCCCCTCCTCTGTCAGATTCTCACTTCTTAAATCAGCCTCGGGGTTCAGGCCTCTTTCACAGGGATGAGAAATGTGCGAGGGGAAGGGGAACACCCCTGGAGTCGACCTCGAGCAGCCGAGCCAGGAGTCCGAGGGAGGAATCCCCTCCGACTGACTGGACGCTGAAACCTGAGATCCTCCTCTGTACAATGGGAGGTTTTTTTATTTCCTTTTAAACATCTATTTCCATCACAGGCGGCAGAGCAGCCCTCTCGTGGCTTCCCACCAGAAACACCACTCACTAAGAAGATGACGGGCTGCCTCGCAAGAATTCGACACACACACACCAAAATCTGTTGACACACAAAATAAAAATGGAAGTGCGCAGGAGGCTGCTATGGTGAAAAACAAAACAATAAGAAAAGTGTGTCATCATCACCTTGAGGTGGCAGAAAAAAAAAACAGAGGAGGAGCTGGAAATAGCACAAAGTGAAAGTGAAGATGCAAAACTTTGCTGCCAAAAGAAAATCATCTTAATTGTGACTGAAGCTGTTTTCAGTTACAGAGCGATGTGTCGTCTAGACATGAAGTAAACATGTCGGACTCGCTGGGACGCACAGATCTCCTGAGAGGGTGGATATCTGAAGTGCTGCGGTGATATCACACGCGTGTGTCACTGAAACACACTGAACCGTTTATGTGACCATGAAGATTAGATTCACAGTGATGTGTGTTTGTGGGGAACTTGGCAGGAACCAGGACAGCAGTGATATTTATATTCAGGTGCTTCATCACCTCCTGCTGAGGACCCAGTAACAATCCTCCATGTTCAGGTTTTTAAAATAATGTTTCTGACGTAATTTTTTTTTTCCATTTGCATTTGTTCCAATTTCTTCCACATCTGTATCAAAATCAACTTGTAGAGACTCAAACCTGCAGAGCTGAATAAAATGTTTGTTGTAAATTATTGCAAAAGTGACTGTTTTCAAACGGTATTAACTTTGCTTTCATAATGAAGTCGAATATCAAATAAAAAGCTGACAAAAAAAGAGAGAAGTCCCTTTTTAGTCTGAAATCAATCAAAATATCAACTTTATCTTTTTGCTTCATTTCATGGTTCAGTTTTACAGCAACGTAATTCATAAACAGCGGAAATACTCTGTCCATTAATCAATAAGTGAATCCATAAGAATGAAACAGCAACTACTTTGATAATAAATTATTAATCAGTTATTTTTGATGCAGGAGTATTCAATGTGTGTTGATTCCAGGTTCTTAAATGTAAGGACAATTCTCCAAATCACATCTTTTAGGCCAAATAAAACAGTATAGTGTAATTATGATGAGTATTCTTTACTATAAATATATGAAATAAGACATAATCAGGAAGATTCTCACTGGATCAATCAACAATAAAACAAAAAACATTTTTTTTCAGTCATTGTCAGGTTGATCTTTAAAATACCAACAAAGTGGTTTCTACTCACAGCTACTTTATCAGACAGCAACAGTAGAACCGTGGTGAATAAATAAAGTTGATCAAATATTAATAATTAGTAAAATCTAAAACTAAATAAACTTAATAAAATCATCCTACAGCTTCTCTGGTGTCTGCTTCAGGTTTGTATTTTAGTGATGCACTAAAATGTCAAACACTTGTGCATCTTTATTATTGTTTTTCATCTCATTGTGGATAAAAGTGTAAATTAATGTATAAGATATTCATAACTTTGAGTAGCAGCCACAGACTGTACATAAAAGATGGACCCAGCCACCAGGTCTCATTACTGAAGTCAATGTGGGAAACAGGGAAAAAAGTGCAATACCACTGATGGCCACTAGATGCTGGCTCCAACTTCAAATCCGACCATTTTCAATCATGAAATACATTTTCTCCACAATCATTCTGATGTCATTAGTGAAAGTCATCTCTTCTTCTCAGTGATCTGATGCATCTGCGAATCATTTCATCATGAAGTAGATATCAGGCTTCAACATGAGGAAGATTTAGGGGCGTGGTTAGTTTGATTGGCAGGTCTGGTCTCTAATGGTTTGCAGGCTCATTGACCAGGTGACATCACAGTGACTACATCCATACAGTCTATGGTAGCAGCTGTGCCATGATCAGTGAGGATGATAAAACTTCTGTCCAGACTTTAGCTTCAGGTTCATGAGCATCAGCAGAAACTGTGACATTAACACCAGGACCAGATCTGTGTGTATCGTGCAGCAAGATGCTTTCTACCGTACGTCATCATTAAACCAGAAGACACAGTCGAACCTGAAGAAATAAACAGTGGGACCTGGTCTCCACCCTCCTACAGGGTGTTCGTCCTGACTGAACCCGCTGACCTCCGCTCCTCTGTTTCATCTGGCTTTGACCGTCACTGCATCTGGAGGCAGGAGGACATAGCAGAGGACTTGGACGCTATTATCAGCACGCACATCGAGACAGGACGCCGGCCGTAAATTCAGGACATCGTCAGACCTCCACATCGTGTCATCACCTGTCCGGCAGCTATCAAAATCACGGGTGAATTATGCCGTTCAGATATTTGTCTTACACGCACCGTGATGCGCCACATGTGGTGGAATAACGTTCCCAAAACCACGTAACGGTAGAAAGACAGAATTCAGTCGGATCCAGTTTATTCTGACATAAAACAAAAGGAAGACGAGGCTGTAAAACTTTATCTTTCGTCTCCGCTGAGGCCACGGCGTTTACTGTTTGTGTGTCTGTTGCCATGGCCCACTTTTCATTGTGCCGCCACATTTGATGAGGAGGATCTAATTGAAAAAAAAAAAAAAGAAAAAGTCAATCTATTGATCCCTAAGTGTGTTTACAACAAAGTCCTAAAAATAGGCCCAGCACCAGTGTGACATCTGTGTCATGTGGGTCACATCGATCTGCTCAGGAGAGGCAGCCCAACGATGGAGAGGCTTTAAACAAGTCGCACACACACCGAGGGGGATGATGATGATAATAAAATCTGAGTCCTGCTCATTTTATTTTAAGTCTTTGTGGTTTAAATGTGGTTTATGTTTGAATATACAACCTCGACATGGAGGATGTTTGGTTTCTGCAGAAATGAATTAATAAATAAACAGAAAACTAAAAGCAGCTGTTGAGGAAACAATCCCACCACAAGTTGCATTCAGTAGCTCTGCTGAAGCTTTCAATCTGATCACATGGTCTTCATCAGCAGTGTGTCCCATGGTCGTTGGCTTTTAGGAGCTCAAAGGTCAAAGAAGCATGAACTGAAACATTTTTAATATCTACAGCTTCATCATCATCATCATGTGATGCGATCAAAAGCTTGTATCAAACAGAGGAGATTAAAGGTCAAGATTAAACTCTGGTTAAAAGTAGCTGAGAATGAAACATTTAGGAGAAGATAGATTGTAACAAACTAATGATTCATGAGAATGTTTGACAACAAAGAGCTCAAACAACTAACAACTATCTGTCTTCAAAAGTCAGAAGCAGAATTCATCCATCATCAACTATTTCCTGGAGACTACCATTTAAAACATTTCAACCAATCAGAGAGACTGTTCTGATTGGTTGAAATGCTCTGACATCACATGGTCTCAAAGTAGAAGCTGCACATGGTGAGTTAGACTGCAGATTGTTGGGATTATTGGTACACGACTCCATGAGACCAGACCTGAACCCCAGTCTCATCCACATTGGACAGTGTCGTCAGGTTCAAGGCTCAGACCCGCCTCCTCACTCCTCCCTTCATGTCCAAATATGGTCACTTCTGGTTACAAAAACCCAACATGGTGACATTCAAATACCAAACTCCTGGCTCCAATATGTGAGTCTACAAACCAACAGATGACATCATGTTAGCTTAGTCCATTTTATGTACAGTGGCAGCTGTGGCTCAGGTGGTAGAGTGGGTCGCCTACAAATCACAAGATTGTGGGTTTGATCCCCTGCTCCTCCTGTCCACATGTTGAAGTGTCCTTGGGCAAGACACTGAACCCTAAGTTGCTCCCAATGGTGGCTAGTGCCTTGCATGGGTGAATGAGTTGCCTTGTAAAGTGCTTTATATAGCGCTTCAAGAAAGTGCTATATAAATGTACTCCATTTACCATTTACAGTCTACGGTTGAGCCCATGTGATGTCATCATCATGGCAGCCCAGTAGTAGCATTAGTAACATCATGCAAAAACACTCCCTGATATTTTCCTATAGGCTCTCACAATAACAAACTATCAGCCTCTGCTTGTATTTACATCCCATTGAACATGAATATTTAAACCATGCATGTGATACAGAAACAGAAAACATGTATTAATCTGACTGCATCGATGTTAATGCTGCAGTGCTACCGAGATCATTTGTACAGTTATTCAACAGCAGAGAAGGCGGAGCTTCAGATGAAGTAATCCAGGAACTGCTTCCTGTCCCATGGAGGTCGACAGCAGCTGGAGCTGGCTGATACAAGCCCGGCTCTCCGACCAGGAAACCCCCGACAAACGAGGAACTCCCAAACAATTAGCAGGACAGCACTGTTTGCCTCATTAAGTGGCGAAACGCGTCAACATAATCCGGCCTGTAACAACACAATGCTGCAGAGGAACCGATCGAGCGGCGAGATATTCAACAACCTTGGTGGATAAACCCACTCAGAGACCAACACTGAGACAATGAGAGAGAAAAAAGCCAGGGGCAGAAACCACCACAAACCCCCCTCCTCATCCTCCTCCTCCACCTCCGCCACGTCAAATCCAGGCCACAAGCCACGAGATGTTCTTGGCCCACATTATGAGGCTCCTACTGGGTTACAGCAAGTCATTCCCACTGAGCGGCTCTGTAGTTCACCACAGACTCTGCCAGTGTTTTTTTAAAACCCAGGTATTACTAAAAAAGTAAAAGTCTGAACAATGGCTCACTGGAAACTTAACGGATTAAGAAAACACCATCAAAGAGAGAAAGCTTCAGTGAAAATGCTGCCACATGATGATTTTCTTCACACAGAGAAACCAGGACAATGGAAACCAGTATAACCATCATGAAATATATCTGATTCTTAATTACTGCAGGAGATTATGTGTTTGCCTGTGTTGGTTTGTTTGCAGCACTACAGAAAAATAATACAGATAGGAAGTCAATGATAACATTTAGAGCAAGATCAGAGGATGGGATCCAGTCTATTCACTCGTGAGGTATTTCAGCCTGAACCAACACTTTTGGTCCTTAGTGGATGAAAGTCACCAACTCTGGGGATCCTCCGACTTTTCCTCGACTCACCACTATGGGGTTGATGTTTGTGTTTTTTAGAAAAATGTTTCAATGATCATCAGATGGACATTCAGCACAAACACATTCACTGTGTCATCATAAAATAGTAAAGTTTACATGTCTGTTGCTTAACAATACAGCTATATGTCAAAATGTGTTTCCATACATTTAAAATAACATAAATAAAATCAGTCAGTTTTAATTAGTAGAAAAAACAAGCAACTAGAAACCACTTATACCCCTTTTCCACTGAGCTGGTTCCAGTGCTAGTTCAGGCCAGTTCCTGACTTAGTCCCAGTTTGTTGAGTTTCCACCGCGGAGAGAACCAGCCGCTAAAACTGGTCCTAAGTCCGGCCCCACTTCTTAGTCGGAGCTCAGCGCCGACTAAGCAGTGACTAAACCAGGAGCTGGTGAAGCAACGGTGGAAACACAACTAGCGATAGTAGAAGAGTAGAGTAATGAAAATACGGTTTTGTCTCTGGATCTCAGTGTAGACTGTAAAACCAGGAACAGCACTTGTATGCACACGTTAACTCCTCCATTTAAACATTATTACAGCGAGGGTGCACT
>OOFC01013416.1:0-24872 GCA_900323345.1 Pseudochromis fuscus | reverse complement strand
TGTGTGAACGTTCATAAAACGTTCATCTTCTTGGAACAAATGCATTAAAAAGAAACTAAATATAGAGCATATCACAGCACATACTTCTGTATTTGTCAAAACTACTTGTCAGCACCTTCACGACTAAGTGAGCTGTCCAAAATACGATACTGTTTCTAGCTGAATTAGTCAAATCTTTGGATTTCATGGTGCCTAAATACAAATGGTTTTCAGTTATTTGCTACAAATCAGACTCCTGTGTTGTCATAGTGGTCTACATATTACTAAAAACCTTTTCCTGTTTAAAAAGATCCAAACTAACTACCTGTTGGTAGTTACCTCATACGGCTGAAAGAGTCACCCTAAGGTTTTTTATTTTTGTTTGTTTGTTTCAGCAACTACTGAGAGAGAAAATCAGCTTTAAAGTGAACCTTATCCATCCACTAGGGGTGCAACAATCAGTCGGCACTGTTGACAAAAATCAACATTATAAACAGTTAGCGACAAATTTAATTGTCACCAAACGTATTTTTCAACGGAGTGGGACATCCACCTTTCTTCCTATCTCTGCAGAGAGATGCACATGTGCAATAGGTTTCAGCAGAAAGTAAACAACATGGTTGCAGCCAATGCAGCACATGGAGACAACTCTTACGTGTGATTTTGTGATTTATAATACGATTAATCCGACTACTTAGTCGACTAATCATTTCAATAGTTGATTAATTGACACTGAAACCAAGTAGTGGTTAGTTTAACTAATGCATATTGTGACAGGCGACAAAAGCTCGTGCATTACAGGTGATTATCATTATGTTAATTATTGACTTTTTGTCAACAATGCTGATTGATTGTTGCAATCCTGCTGTAGACACCCCTGGTCCAGTGCAGGGTCACTGGGGAATAGTTAAGATCCCTCCTGGACTTATTACCACACACACACACACACACACACACATTTACTTCTATACAAACTACAATCCAGGTTACAGCCACAAAGAGCAGAATGACGAGGAGCTGCTTCCTTTGTGTTTGGAGAACAGAGGGTAAAAATCTAGCACCTTGTTTGCTTTTCCATCCACACATCATTGGTCTGCATCTAACACACGACAGTCCAAACAGTTACAAGTCTCAGGCTCCTTGCAGTGATCCATGCTGACACTGGCAGACCAAAAGGACTAAATTTATGTCACACTGACGCTCAAAGAGCAAGAAAATGTGAATTGTCCTTATCACAGTGCTGATAAATACGCACAGAGGAATCACACCTAGAGGCAGTTCACCTCACCTGGGTGTGTTTGGACTGTGAGCAGAACACTCACAGGAAACCAACCACTGGTGAAATGCTGCAGGTATTTATCCCTGAGTCTTGGGTACAGGACATGAGACTGAACGGGTTTGGTACATCCTGTCGCCCCAACACATCACACCGTGCAAGTTCCTCCTAGAACGTTTTCAATTGGCAGCAAATCTTTGTTATCAGCTTTTGGGCACAATGTTATTTTATATATCTTGTACAATATTACACATTGAAATGGTCCATCCTGCAGCCAGAAGCTGCGCCTCCTCTGCTCACACAGAGAACCGACTGACTGGTCACCACATGAAACTCACAGTAATCGTAAATAACAGGACATCGGTCGGTTTCTCCGGTGACAGTTCCCAAAGTTTATTCAAACAAGATGGCTGCATCTTCAGTGGAGACAGAAAGAAACAAAGGCAGAAGACTTAAAGTTTAAACTGCACGACTGGACGTAATTGTTCATTGAAGTTAAGTTCAAACACATTGCCCTTTATTTGATTTTAAACTTGATAACCATCAGAGTGTCTTTATTTTCTGGACTGAATGCAGCATATGTGTCTTAACAGATATGTTAAGAAATATAAGAAACTTCTGATGGTTCCTACTTGAATAAAAATGCTATTTAATGAATTTCTTTTGTTTGCTCCTGTTCTCTGTAAACTGGGTACGTACCAAACCATGAATCTGGTGTACCGTTGTAACCTTAGGGAACACCCATGCAGGCAACATCCAACCCACCCAAACCTCTAATGTCTAATTTCCTGTTTACTTTCATGCAGCTAAAAAGGGACCACATGAAGTAAAGACCATCATGTGACGCCAATAAGACTGTACAGCAACAAACAGGAACGACATCATCAGTGTACACGGAGGGTAGTACTGGGTACCAAACTGCTTATATACTACTGAGCACAGAACAATGCCTAAGCAGGTATGCAGCACATTTACTAATTATAACACAACGTTACAAGCATATGTTGTACAGGCATGCAGGTAAAAAAAAAATAAAAAATAGGCTTGACAATGAGGCTAGTGTGTGTGTGCTGTATGGTCATAAATTGTATATAAAAGATGGACGCAGCCACCAAGTAAGCCAATGCAGAAGTGCAATTTCTCCGATGGCCACTAGATGCTGGCTCCAAAAAGTATTCTTTCATTATTGGCTCCTCCAATTAAATTCAAAGCTAGGGATGCAACTAACGACTATTCTGATAGTTGATTAATCTTCCACTATTGAAACGATTAGTCGGCTAATTGGATTATGAATCGGATACTTACTAAATGGCTCTTATTTTGAAGTCAGCTTTTAAATTTAGCCTGAGGTTGTTTAAATTATGCGCTAATCAATGATGGAGACAATACAGAGGTCAACCACAGCTTCCACAGCCAGTGTTATGAGGATTGTTTTACGTATATGTTTTAAAGGAATCATAACTGAGAGACTGATGATTCAAACCAGACCTAAAACACTTTCCCCATTCGCTGTCAGTCACGGTGTCTGACTGACAACGCATTAACTCTTACGTATATTTTTTGCCGTGTTGCTGTATTGAATTTACTCATTTACATGTTGACAGTGTTTCCCCCACACCTCCACCCCCACCACAGTACTGCAGTATAACTGAGGTGGGGGTGGGAGTATTAAAAGTTGATTTAATTTAGAAACAATGCTCGACTGTTTGCATGACCTCACAAATTCCAAATGTAATTCAATCCGGTCAATAGTTTAAATCATCGACACGCACACAAACCAGGCCCACGTATTCCAAGCTACGGCAAATATTTGTCCTCGTGAGCGCGCGCACACACACGCACACACACGCACAAGAATCCGGGGTCGTTCCATATTTGTGCGTCTCTCTGTCTCATGTCAGGCTGTTACCTAACTGAGGAAGACATTTTCACTCGCTGCACTTTAGTCCATTTTGTCTTTTTCCCTTTTCAATTCACAACACTGACGAGCAGCGGTTACATAACTGTACTACTCCACCACGCTTCCTCTGTGATTTATTAAGGCCAAGTAATCAATGTGTCCTGTGTAGATAACATGACTCAGCTGCCTGCTCTGCAGCCAGCCATATTCTTGTGCTCTACTCACTGCGCTCTGCTGTATCCAAGACTAATAAATAAATCCAGTATATACTAACAGCAATTATACCACATTTCAAAGGCTGGTCTGAATTGAAGAAACATGACTCGCTTTCTGTCACTGTCCAATTTTACACTGTCGAGTACAAAAAGGTTGCTTATGGAAACAAGCTTACAGTACACTCGGGAAAATAGGCCAACGTGTGGAGGTGGAATAACACATACCAAATCTTTCCCACCCTATTCTTATTGTCTTATCAGGATGGTCGTTACAGATGTTACACAATTCCTGTTATTCCATAGTTTCCATTTCAAAAACAATTTAATAACAGTTGCTTCCATTTCTCTTTTCGTCCACGCTAGCAAACGACATCCATCGAGACACTGTGGCATCACGACACAAAAATATTAAAGCATTGCACATTGACGACACCCGACCATCTCCTGCTTACATAATGTTTATTTCTACCAAGTGTAAATGTGTGTGCTCTGACTCGTGAGGCCGGTGTGACGTCCATGATAACCACACAATGCTTGGATGTGTTTGTGTTGTTGTGTGTGGCTGCAGCCAGGTGTGGCAGCTTGGTTTACTTCCATCATTCTCTGATGTATTCAGATGTAATGAAAGGACAGAGGGAGAGAGTCTGGCTCTGAGAAACACTTCTGCCTCCAGCCTGAGACCATCACTGTGGTGTTTAGGAAAAAAGAAGGAGTGGATGTGGTCGACTTGGGGATGGAAAAATACTTTTTTAGTGGCGTAATTTAACATCATCACGAACTATGAGCTGAATCAACACGTAATACCATCAATAAACACTTATCAAAATGTGGATTAGCAGGTGTCCCTGCTTAATAACTGATTGTGCAAGAGGTGAATATGTACTAAACTCTGTCTGATAAGATGGTCCTTGCTTCCAAGTAGGTGATTGTAAATTCTTGGCCGAGATACACCGACCAATCAGGGCTCACCATTTGTGATGTCATTAGAAGAGACGTGTCTGAGGCCAACTCCCAGAAACAAGAATGTAAACAAACATCTCTTTAGTTCATCTTTCATGTTGCGTGACTGGAAGAGCGATTTGACCTCCTATTGGTCAGCGTCATGGATACAAGTCATCAAATGACGGTAAAGGAGGCAAAAACATTTTTTTATTGTTGGGCCCAAAGCCAAATTTTCAGTCATGCATATTTAGGTCGGGTTACTATGTCCTGTTCCTATGTTGTAAGAACCTGCCATGCATTACGTAACAGTAGGTCCCAGGTCTTAACGAAGGGCTGTGCAGTTTTAAATATTACATTTCATATTTTCACAGTGAAAGGTGGTTGGATCAGCCAGTGAATGAGGATGTTTAACCAAGGGTATTAGCAAAAACAGGAAGGATTTATTAGTTTCCTTTTGGCAAATAAGAATTTAACGCTGTAATTTTTCATAAAAGACAATAAATTCAATGACTGTAAGATATGGATCGCTGACTGGATAGAACAACACATTCATTTTGTCCGGTTTCATTACGTTTCATAGGCAAAATAGTTCAGCAGAAACACAAGTGGCAGATTAACCGATAATGCAAACCAGATAAGAAGCTGAGTTCTGGAGTCTCTAGTTTTATACAACCTCAGGTTCAAAAGGGTTTTTTTAAAACACAAAGACTGAAAATATATGTTCACAGTGACGTCCAGAAACACCAAGGAGACCAGAGCCTCGGCCTGACGTAGAGCAGACATATTGTGAAACATCTAAAGGCTGCGTGACAAACTGCAGGGCTGCAACCAAAACGTGTGAATCCAGATTTTTTTTACCGATGATATCTGTCGCCCAGTCTCACTGTTGCGTGCAGGATTGCAGATATGTTCAGGTCTCTGTGTGGTCAGCCTGGTTAGATGTGACTAAAGATCAAGACCCGAGCTTGCAAAACACTAAAACAGGTTCAGAAGAGGAGACCAACAACCCGCATGACATGTGCAGGTGTGACCTTTATTTTAATGATGGACACAGGGCAACATTTTTACACTGAGATGTGGCTGTGGTCGTGACAACATCTCAATCAATTAACAGAGAGAATAATTTGTTTCAAACACACCCCGATACCTGCCACTCTGCAATATATTTGTGCACACAGCTCAGACAGGGCATTGAGGTTTTCATGTCATAAGCACCTACAGATTATCTACTTGAATGCCCATGAAAAACACTGGTCTCTGTTTGTTTGGCAGGACTCCTCGCGTGACACACCAAGTCATGGATGTGTTGCCTCACGTCTTCTGTTAAAAGTCACACCACAGAGACTGACAGTCAGCTGACTGCCGACATGCACATGTGCAGTGCACCTGTGTAGGAAGAGAGAACTAGATCCTTATGAAAAAAAGTAGATTAACCAATCATATGGTTTCAAAGAAGTTGCTGACAACCAAAGGATCAATTTTCAGTTTGCATGTTGGCAGACAGCTGAACTATATATACAGTGTATGCAGTACAAACAGAGAGTATTTGGACATAATTTACATGTGTGTGTTAGAAAAACAAGACGGTGACTTTCTGACACTGAACTTGGACAACATTAAATAACAACATTAACAAGTGCAGTAATACTTGAAGTCAAACGCCCCTGATCGCAAACAAACTGGAATTCTAACCTTTGTTTAGTATTTGAGATTTTAACATAAACAGTTATTTCTGGTGATTTTGGCTTGATACCACCTCTGTGTATTCACTACAGCTTCTAAGAAGAGCGATCCACTTGGGCCATGAACTCCTGACTATGGTAAATGTAGTGTTAGTCTCATTTCATTACATTCATTTATTCTTTTCACTGTTTTTATTTACCATTTAAGGTCTTGACTTGTGTTATTTTACCATACTTGTTTTGAAATGGATATTTTTGGGTGTTGGGGAATGGATTCATTCACTTTCCGTTGTTTCTCACGTGGAAATTCGCTTTGGATTTTGAACTCTTGGGATTGTGAAACGCCTCCTGGAACAAATTAAGCTTGACTGCCTGCCAAGGAATTGGACTAAATTATAAACATTGTGACGTATGAAACAAGGATCCGGTTTTTGTATGTGGTGGATGTGCAGTTACTGCACTGATGGTCTTTGGGAGTATTTACGTCACATCAACATTGGCTGCCAAGACAATTCAGAATCCTTGAAGACACCAATGATAAAAAACACAACAAAACACCCAGATGTTTGGCACTAATGATTTTTAAAAATGCAAAAATATAATTATTTGATATAAATGTCAATATCAGTGTTAGCTTCTAAATACACCATTTCTTTCCTCTGTTAAGTGATCATGGTTTATGTGCGATAATGCACGCCAAGGTGTTTCAATATATTAGATAATGGATTCAGCACCTCCCATGTGAATTTCAAATATGAGCTGCAATATTTCAGTCGGACCAAAATGCCAGACGGGCACCAGGGTGACAAATAATTTGCAAAAAAAAATGTGTGTGTGTTCAAATTAAGAAAAAAAACATTAACGCCCAAAAACACCTTAATCCAATTAGGCTGTGAATTCAAACCAAGAGTCTGCATTACCAGCCTTTTCCTTTCTAGCACAGATACTGAAGGCTTATCTGGGACTGGTACATTGTGTCATTGAGTTGAGCTTCACAAGGTTGGCAAGTGGCCCTCCTGGGTGTGTGTGTCTGTGTGTGAGTGTGTGTGTGTATGTCTGTGTGTGTTCACCCCTCCCCCACACCGCCCATGGCTTTGGAGCAACCAGCTGCACAGCACTTCTAGTAAGCCTTCAATCAAACTGACACAGAGGTAATAAAGTAAAGAACCTAATCAAATCCAATGAACTTTTTATGAATCTGCTGCATGTTGCAGATAATCAAGGTTAAACTGTAGCATTATCCTAAGCTGGGGTAAAAACAACAACAATAAAAAGTATGATCCTGTAAAGCACAGTAACACATCAACTTCTAGTACAACTGTTGGACAAAATGCTCACTCTGTGCTCAGACTACAGTTTCAGTTTTGATTCCATGCCCTTGATTTTAATCAAAGCAACACTAACTTATTTTAACATGTGTTCAGTACAAACTGTATGTTACACACCAGTAATTAAAGTGAGTCAGAAAAAAGGAATAAATATACACCTGTGATTATAAAAACTATTATAATAACTATTTCATTAAAAAATTTAAAAAGTAAAAAGTTTGATCTTATAGTTGAAGTAATTATTTTTTATGTTACATTTAGCACATTAAAATGACATTATTTTCAGGGCTGGTGTGAAAAATGAGTTAAGTGTGATTTAAATAAAAACCCAGCAGTAGTTGCAGGAAGGAAGGGCGCGCTCACAAACACAAACCACGCACGAGAACTACCCTATGAACACATGCACAGGACGCGCGCGCGCGCTTACTCACGCGCTGAGAGGGCTGCCCATCCCCCACACTGGAGAGAAAATATTGAAAATAAACGTCCAAAACAGCGCAATAACCCGCCCAAAGCTCGCGTTTACGGTCATACACCACCACTCTACACCGTGGTATAATTTATAACGGCAATAACGGCGAGAAAAGACGGTAAACACTCACCAAAAGCTCCAAATCACACAAGGGGGGTGCCTTCTCCTCTGTGCTCCTAATATGGAATCTCCTCCTCCACCACCGCTGTTTTCTAGCTCTAATTAAACCTCGAAAAAAGCGTTATAACGGCCCTCGGACCCGGCCAGCAGGCGCTGGGAATCCCCAATGACCGCCGTGTTTTGGATACGCGGGCACATATGATGGTAAATCCCCTTAAAAAGGCGCTGGATGTACAGTTGGGGTCCTGAATGTAGGTTTGCTCGCTCGTAGAGAAAAGAGCCAAACGGTTCAGTAGCAGCCAACGGCTTCAGACTGAAACACAGAGCCGGAGACCCGCCAGGCGAAAATGAGCTCGCGAGGCCTGAGCTCCTCTCTGCAGGAAGCACGCTCCACTCACATAAACATCAAAATGGGTGTCGCAGTGTGGAGAAGGATGGTGGAGCCGGGCTGGAAAACAACTCACAGATAATAACTTCTACATTAATTATACGTTTAGGCTTAGCGGTGGTGTGGTGTATTTAACTTTTTTTTTTTTTGGATAGTAGCTGTCAGGCCAAAGCTACTGGAGAAGAGATGAATTACATTTTTGTTTGTAACCAACATGATGCCACTGGGTGTTCCTGTTTATGGTATAAAATGTGCTTTGAAGTTTTCTGATTTAGTAGATTGTTAAATTTTGCAGTTAATGTATAAAGTGCAGGATTCTCTGTTCCCTGACTGTTTACAGAAGCTGTTCAAAACCAGAGAAAGTCGGTATCATAGACGATGTAAAAGTAAACGAAGCAAGTGGATCTCAAAAATGTGGCCAATGCAGGAGTGCAAAAAAGTGCAATACTCACAATGGCCACTTGATGCTGGCTCCAAAAAACTCTGGCTCCAACTGCTTTCCATTCAAAAATCCTCATTTTTAATCATGAAATACTCAGTTAATACTTGTTTTTCACAAGTCATTCTGATGTTATTAGCTAAAGTTATTTCTTATTATCAGTGATCTGGTCATCCATTTGAAAAAAACTTTATTCATTAGATAGTAGGCTTCAAAAAGAGGAAGATTTAGAGGCGTGGTTACCCGGATCAAGAAATCTGGTCTCCAATCAGAGCAGTGTTGAAGTCCAGTCTCATACACATTGGACAGTGATCTCTGGTTCAGAGGATAGACCCGCCTCCTCTCTCCTGCCTTGATATCCAAATATGGTCATTTCTGGCTCCAAACAACCAACATGGCGATGTTCAAATGGTGATTTCTTGGCTTCCAAACAGGAGTCTACAAACCAACAGGCAACGTCACACTCGCTTCATCCAATTTTAATTATTGGTAACCATATTCTGAGTTTATAATTTCAGCTGTTCGCAAGCTACAAGCTGCACTGTAAACTAACAATTAAACCGTTATATTTTAGGCAACTAGCACTAACAAGCACTAACTACCACTAACACTAACTAGCTAGCTGTGGTGTTTAATTATGTTTCAATAGTCTAATCAAATTGCTCCAAAAGTTTTGTCCGACCTACATATCCTGTTTTTAGAAATAGCCTACATCATGATTTGGAGGTTAAATCATTTTGAAATCACTTCAACAATATGTGGAAAGTGTAACTGAGCTGTAGTAAAATAATAATAATAATAGAAATAGTAATAATAGCAACCCACTTGTGCAGTAATTATTATTATTACCTCAGATTTCCTACTTCACCATTGTCTGTTTTCTGCAAGTAACTGCAGATGACCCAATTTCCCCTCAGGGATCAGTAAAGTATTCTGATGCTGATGATTATCTATATTATCTACAGCACCACCACTCAGTCTTTTCTATTAATAATACATCACGGTGTCAACTGTAGCGCTTACATTTGTCAGTAAAAATTTGAATAGCCTCTCAGATTAAAGTGGTAAATGTGTGCAAAAATTAAACCAAATATTCTCCTAAACCTTAATTTGCAAGAAAAAACTCAGGCTGCTCTGGATGCTTATGATAAGATGGAGATTCTGTGCTATAATCACCACTATCTCCTTTTCACTAAATCCCATTGCAGAGCAGGATTTAATTAGGTCATCCACTGCAGGCAGAATACACAGCGAGCTGTGGTTCAAAGTGAAGTTGACCAAAAAAAAGATACTTTGTGTGTGTGTGTGTGTGTGCGTGCGTGTGTTTTATGGGAACTTTATGACTTTAATCAGTTGAGTGAGTTTTTCCTGCAGATTTGTGCGTTTGTAATTTCAGCTAAACATAACATTTGTGATACTGTTTGTTAATTTTCTATAAAATTTACCATTTTTATCCAGTACAATATTATTTTTGTCATGAATTTAATTTTGGAAATTCTTGCAACTTTTATAAAATACAAATGCTTTAATGTGCCCTTGTATCTTTCCCCGTAGACCACCAACAACCACTACTGTCGTGCATATCATGGCAAAAATTACTTCTATAGACTCAAGTAAAGTTTTTATGTCTGACAAATAAAATATCAAAACAGAAATAGCCTCCTGGAAAGATCTTTTTATGATCTACTAAGGAGCCAGTGAGTATGATGAAGCATATGTTGTATTGAAGCTAAGGTTACATCACCTGGTGGTTTGTGGACTCGTATTTTCAAGTCAGGAGTTTGACATTTGAACGTAGCCATGTTGTTTTTTAGGAGCCAGAAGTGACCATATTTGGATATCAAGGGAGGAGTGAACAGACAGGTCTGACCCTTACACCCTAAGACACTGTCCAATCTTCCTCTTTTGAAATCTAATATCTCCTTAATAATGAAATGATTTTAAGATGGACCAGATCACTGAGAAGAAGCATTGATGTTAGCTAATGACATCAGAATGACTTGTGGGAAATTGTATTAACTAAATATTTCAGAATTACGAATGAGGATTTTTGAACTGAATTCAATTGGAACCAGAGTTTTTTGGAGCCAGCCTCTAGTGGCCATTGGTAATATTGCACTTTTTTGCACTTCTGCACTGGCTTCACTTTAGGTGGCTACGTCCATCTTTAATATACAGTCTGTGGTTTGGCCAC
Organism: Pseudochromis fuscus; assembly: GCA_900323345.1. Taxonomy (NCBI): domain Eukaryota; kingdom Metazoa; phylum Chordata; class Actinopteri; family Pseudochromidae; genus Pseudochromis; species Pseudochromis fuscus. Next base: position 13,937 of record OOFC01013416.1, on the reverse strand, counting down.
TGAGGCAAACTTACTGCAATGTACTGGGCTGTTTCTGGGGATTTGCCACATAGTCAAGTTTTTCGCTGACGATGTGCTCCTAATAGTCTCACTACTTTAGATAAGTACTTAGTTCCTTCGTCCATTTCTATATAAATTCTATGGTGTAAAGTTAGCATGACCCAAAGAGCTACAATTGCCACAATAATGACACAATACACCTGATTATCCTTTAAAGTGACTGAATATCACTTACAGCAAATTCACAACATTTTCTTGCGTTATTATGACACTGAGCAATAATCTGAATGTAAATCATTGTAGCCTAGTTGTAATGAACTGACATGTAACTTTGGCTGGTTATCAGTCACAGTGTGTGTATGTTTCTAGTGTATCTGTTGTAACTGCAGGAGGGGTGGGGCTCATTCATTGGCATGACGCCTAACTTTTCACTGGGGAACAAAAAAAGAAAACACAGCCCACATCACCACAATAAGCTTTGCACAATCGCTTTTTATTAATTGTGACACATTTATTTTTGACTGCAGAGTTTTTTTGTTTTTTTATGTAGTTACAGTCATAATTTGGGGGGATTGCAGAGAGAGGAGAGAGTGTTGGTGGACAGTCCTGAGAAGCAGTAGCTGAGATGTACAGATGAATGTTCTGCAGACGTAAACAATGTAAAATAGACAGCTACTCATGCATGCATTAACTGAAAGCATACACTCATCAACACACACACACACACACAGTGATGAGGCCCAGCTGAAACAAAAAGACACGCGCACATACACACACAGACAAAAAGCCCTGGGGTGCTGTGTAGTGTGAGCTTTAGCGTGGCTGTAACAGGAGAGTGGAGGATGGGTAATGACTTTTATACAGGGTGGAGGGGTGAGGGCTGGGGGGCTGTTCTTTCACCTATTTTCCTCACTGTTCTCACACATGCCCGTGGAGTTTTGTAGATACAAGAGGGCCCTGAAAATTCTGATGGTGCAATTATTTTTGACAGTGTTCTCATCTGAAGCGTTACATTTGTTTGGATTTTGGAAATGCAGCTACATCAGTGGTAATTCATTGTGCTCATGCTGGGGGTTCATGGTGAATGAATGGATGAATGAATGAAGGGGTGTAGAAACTGCTCCTCTGTTGCAAACTGCAGAGTGAAGCACCGCAGGGCGAGCAGACCGCTATCAGGGTAATGACTTTCTGGGAAAACCACAACACGCCGTCTATATGCAGCAGTACTCAGCACACTCTGTGTTTCCTTCTTCGTCTCTGTGCATTTCTGCAGCAAACTCTCTGCTGATAAGTGTTTACTCTGATGAAGCATGTTGAGAAAAATATGGTTTTAATGCTGCAGCATAGAACTGCAGCTCAAACAGAGGCTGATTCTGAATACTGCTCAACTACAGTACATAACATCAGTATTCATCAGTATCATTTCAAAGTTTCCTTCATGAGGCTGTTGGATTTGTAAAATATAGCGTGCAATATTCACACTGTATTTAAAAGTTGAACGTAGCCACCTCTTCTCAAAAGTAAAATGTGTGGAAGTGCAATGAATGTGCAATACCACCGATGGCCACTAGATGCTGGCTTCAAAAAACTCTGAGTATTTCATGATTTTAAAAAATGACCATTTTTAAATTAAAGTCAATTGGAGCCAGTGAGTACATTTTTTTCTACACGTCATTCTGATGTCATTAGTTAAAGTCAACTCTTCTCAGTGATCTGGTCCGTCTGAAAATCATTTATCATTAAGGAGATATTAGGCTTCAGAAAGAGGATAATTTCGGGGCGTGGTTAGTTTGATTGACAGATCTGACCTCCAATAAGACCAACCCTGAACTCCAGTCTCATAGACACCGGACAGTGTCCTTTGGTTCAAGAATCAGACCTACCTCCCCACTCCCTTCATATGGCTCCAAAAAACCCAACATGGCCACATTCAATTACCAATCTCCTTACTTCAAAATGCGAGATCGCAAACCAACAGGTGCTGTCACTTTAACATTTTCCACTCTACGTACAGTCTATGGTCCAAACAGACACACACACACACACCTCTGTTTGTCTCTTTGTGACAGAGCGAGGGAACACTGTTAGCAACAGGCTCCTACAACGGCTTCGCCAGAATATGGACAAAAGATGGTGAGAGGACTTTAATTTATTGAAACAATAAATCCTCAGACCCTGAAAAATATCTCTCAGTGTGACATAATACTTTGGATATTGTCCTCAGGTTCAAGGGTCACACCCTTCATATCCAAATATGGTCACTTTTGACTCCAAGAAAACCAGCATGGCCATGTTCAAATACCAAACTCCTGGTTTCAAAATGTGAGTCCTCAAACCGACGGGTGACATCACACTACTGTTAGCCATTTTATACACCGTCTATGACAAATACGAACAAATTAATTGCAGACTGACGACTGTATAAGTAGCTATTTACCACTGAAAATTACTTACTGGAGTTAACACATAATCTGTATCCAGATATGTTATCATGACACAGAAATATAATCAATTTAGCCAAACCATATTTGGATGTAGCCTGCTGATTGTTTGTCAGCGCGGTGTAAATTCAGTCTACACAGGTCAACACTACTTCTAGGAAAAAACTTCACCATGCAAGACAAACATTCACCTAACTTCCCCTCATCCCGCTAGCTTACACAATGATGGCAAATGCTGCAACAAGTAAATCTGATCAGATAAAGTCAATACTTTTATAGCATCAGGTGTAAATGCATGGCGTAGATGTCGTAATCCGGATAATGAAAATCCTTTTACGGATCACATCATCGTAAATAGAGCAGAGCCACTGTTCTTCCACTGTGCCTCCCAGCACTGGTTATGTATCATATGCATTCTGTATTTACTGCATTGTGTACTGTCCTATTTAATATGAAGATGAATGAAACTTTGCCCACACACTTTCCTCTTTTCAGTAATTAATGAGAGGAATGCTACAAAACCAGTCACACGGGAACGCCGTCGTGCCATTTAATCTTCCCGTCGTCTGTCCCGACCAACACACAACACGGGACTCCTGTCATCCAATTTAGCCGGGAGGTATTAGACGGCAGCGGCTCAGCGAGGGCTGCAGTAGGAATTACCTGGAGTGGAACAGTGTGAGTTACAACCTGTGAAAAAGATACTTATGAATTTCTCTGCTGCCATGTGAGGGTTTTATTTTGCTTTACTCGTGGGAAAGCAGAGAAACCTGCAGGAAGGATATCTCACTAAAACTGGTCAGGCTGAATCACAGTTTGCTGTGGTGAGGACTAAAAGGCAGCAAAGTGTTGAATAGATGTGAGCGCTAATTGTGCATGAAAGGTCAGGCCGGTCCGAAAGCCCATTTGTTATCCCGCACGCTAATATAAACGACCACGGCTGCAGACGAGGTTATTTTGCATTTTGCAAAGACGGTAAGAGTCCAGATGTGTGTTTTCTGATCCATAGTTAAGCTTCAAACATACACTGTGTACAGAGATGGATGAAGCAACAGAGTCTCAAAACTGAGGCCAATGCACAAATGCAAAAAAGTGCATTACCACTGATAGCCACTAGATGCTGGCTCCAATTACCGTATTTTCCGGACTATTGAGCACACCTGTCTATAAGCCGCTACTGAATCTATTCGAACAGTTTCATGTGGTCCACTCTGACCGGGTCTGATCTGACGAGGCTAAATGTATCGGCGGCACAGAGCTTGCTAGCTTGTAAAAACGAGCTTCGTGCTGCCGATACATGAGCCACACCGGTGTTTAAGCCTCAGGGTTCAAAGCATCCGAAAAAAGTAGCAGCTTATAGTCCGGAAAATACGGTAACTTCAATACAAAAATCCTCATTTTTAATCATGAAATACTCAGTCAATGCATGGGGAGCGTGGTAAGTTTGATTGACAGTTCTGGTCTCTGGTGACCTCCAGGCTCATCCACAATGGACAGTGTCCTCACATTCAAGAATCAGACCCACCTCACCACTCCTCCCTTCACATCCAAATATGGTCAAAATCATTTCATCGTTAAGGAGATATTAAGGTTCAAAAAGAGGAAGATTTAGGGGCGTGGTAAGTTTGATTGACACTTTGGACAGTGTCCTTGGGTTCAAGGGTGAGAGATGCCTCCCTTTGTATCCAAATATGGTCACTTCTGGCTCCAAAAAACCAACATGGCCACATTCAAATGTCAAACTCCAGGCACAAATTACCAGGTGACGTCACGTTAGCTTCATCCAGTCTATATACTGTTGATCAATTCCTTTCAACGTTCAGGTGGAAAAAAGGCCAATTCACTCCCTCTAACCTTAATATTTCTTTGAAACATAATTTGTATAAAATAAGGAGACATCTCTTCCTTACAGTTTTGGGTGGTTTCTGCTGATTCTCCTCCAGCTCATACCTCAGACAGGCCTGTATGGAAATGTTCTCCGGATGGAAAAAGCTGAATGTATACATTGGGTTTTTAAAGGTTGGTAGAATTTCAAGCTTCCCTCGGCTTCACAGAGGTTTATAATGAGTTCCAGCTCATTGCTCAGCTGTCCAACCTGCAGCTTTTACAGTGCTGGTTCGCTCTCTCTCTGCTGTCATACTTGTGTTCTTGGCAGAGGCAGGCAGTTTATTTCAGCCCTAAAAACCCACCGTTAACTATTTGCTGAGCACCAAAATGGCAACATGAACATTTCGCAGCTAAAGAGCCAGACACTTCCACCAGGGATGTAAATAGCAGACTGTTCAGCTGATTGTATATTCTCCTCAAACCTCCACACAGGAGATCCATCACAGACTGGCTCAGAAGCTTTAGAGTTGCTCCACTAGAAATGACCTCCGTATACAACTAAATGGTTTTGCCAATACCGTTTAGGTCCAACATACTCATTAGCTGGATTATGTGGAGAAGCACCTCTTTTTTTCTCTTAAGAAATCCAACACCACATGTATGAACTGCATTAGAGCCAGTGCAGTGTGGTTGGGCTGCTATGATGAAGCTTTACTCTGGCAAAGCTCATGGTTTTTACATGTAAATAAACTGACCAAGTGCTGCCTAAGTTGGACAAATAAAGGTCCAATCCAGTATTTTAGTGGAAAAAATATGCAGTCAGTGAATAAATTACTTATTATGGTCTGCATTTTTATTTTAATGCTGTCCTCTCGAGATAATGAAGCAAATCTTTTGTGCTAACGGGTTATTTATTATAGACTTATATACAGTCATTGCTAATTCCCTCCTCTTCTTTCCTCTGTAGCTAAGTGGGGAATCCCTACACACTGTACACACACACACACACACCTTTCCTTCGGCCAACAATAACATCATCGGCCTTTAAAAACCCGTACCAGCATTATACTATATCCACTTCAAAGTACAAGTCATTCTTCACTCCACCTCTGGCATATTTAGTACTTTGACAATGACAAGGTCTCAACAAAGCATGGCTCCATAATATGTCTTCATAAGGCCGTACAGTAATGGCTGTGCTCCACCTACAGAGCTATAATTTACCCTCCGTGGTGGAGACTGGAATAGCACGGCCGCCGTTGCTGCTATACGATTGAATTATTCAACACGGCAGAGACAGAGGAAAACAGATATGTGTTTGTATATGTTGTGTTACGAAAGCAATGACTTGTATCTTTTCTGCATGTGTGAATGAAAAGGAGAGAGAGTGCGCTGCCTGCTGTGTTCTGCCTCATAACGCTGATAAGACAAAGAGAGGCTGGTTGGTTTAATACCCTCATCGATCCCAGCTCACCTCGTTACACATTAACATTTACAACTAGGAAATCCAACTCAGACAGTTAAAGACTCTCCTGAGTGAAGCAGAGATGAAAAGAAGGAGAAGCGATCTGAGAGGGAGGAGGAGAAAACACCAATAATAAATCCCTGGGAGTGCAAATAAACCCGACTTAATAAATCTGCCAGTGTCAGCACCGGTGACTTGGTTGTTTAAAATGAGGAGTTGTCTTCTGCTGAAACTCCAAACACCAATAACTTCCAATATCAGGGAAGAAAGATACGAAAATGGAGATGAAAATCTTCCCTCTGGAGGTTTTTATATGTGAAAGAAGATGTAGCTATTAGTTATGAATGCTGGTAATGTCAGTTATAATATATAATTATATTCAATACAAAATAAATCCACAAGTATACAAGACATTTACAAAACAACAGAATCACAAAAGATAAGTTCATTTGTGGAGTAACACATAACTTCTGATTTTGATTGGTGATTGATTGTAAAGTTCATCATTTGTTCTCACACTTTTACCCCAAGAGGCCAATAAAAGTACTGCAACTAGAGACAAAGGTAGTTTCTCAATACAAAGTACGCAGGTCTGTACGCGTGTACTTGGCGAGAATGTACTTGCAAGTCAGACTACGAAGTACGGACTTGTAATAACACAGGAACACATCGAGGCTAAAGTGCAGTTTGAACGCCAGTGAACTTGATGACATCACATCTGCGCTCGGCTGTGATTTTAATCTGTACTTATGTTAAAGTTAAAGTCAACTTGAATAGTTTTAAACATGGATTTTGCCCGTAGCCAAACACTGTTAGATTTACACAACATGACTTGACCACTGCAGAGAATCAAAACTTTAAACAACTTAATTCTTGCCTAAAAAACTCGTACAGTCTGTTAAACAAAGACGCTAAAATTTCCAATTTATTACTGTGATCTCTCTTCTGCCGTTGTCGCCAAATTTGTTGCGAAATGCATTATGGGTTATTTGGCCAAATAAGTCCACACAGGTCTGGTCTGATGCAGGCTCGATAATGAAGGAGAACACATCCAGGTATTTCATGCGTCCTTGGCCAGATGCGTACTTTGAATTGGAGCAGTACTAGGTTGATGACGTTTCACGAGGACCCACGGACAAGTACACATTTTGAGAAACGGCCAAAGACTGTATAGTGAATGGGAGGAGCTAACATGACATCATCCGTTAGTTTGTGGACCCTCGTTTTGAAACCAGGAGTTTAGTATTTGAACTTGGCCATGTTGGTTGTTTGGAGTCAGATGTGACCATATTTGGGCATGAAGGGAGGCGTAAGGAGGCGGGTCTGACCCTTGAACCCAAGGATAGTGCCCACAGTGAATGAGCCTCCAAACTTAAATAAGATCCAGCTCTGTGGGAGTATGTCACTGAACATTATCCACAGGTAAAATCCATGTGAATATGTTCGTGAATTTGTCTTCAGAGCAGCTCTTCCTGCTCCACAGCTCTACACCATGACCATTAAACATTTATCTCACATATCAATTAATCAGACATATTTTTATAATTATTCGGATTAATTGGATCCCAGATGACACACCTTCCCATTCCTTGTTACATTTAAACACCAGTCCAACTAATAAAATGCACAATTTATTGCAATATAAAACAAAAGGGGGAAAAAAATGCCGTAGTCACATTTGATTAACGTTGAATCCGTGGGTCCTGAAATAGTTTCATAATCTCGAGCAGCAGCTGCGGGCTCTGTCTAACACATCCCAGTCGAGGCATATGACAGATTATGATTGACTTCCATAAATAGGGCTGCTCTGTGGGGCTGAGTGTGACGGCGAGCGCTGCATCACACACCGTCCCTCCTCCTGAGAGGTCTGCGGGAGCTGCACGCACAATCTCAACTGCATTCATCAGAGTCCAGTGTCAGTGTGACGCTGGCTGAGGCATCATGCAGATGTGTTTCAGTTTGTTTTTGAGTCCTCTGAAACCCTGGAATAAAACATGAATTTATATGAATGGCTTCAGCAGAAATATGGAGCTGTGCCTCACATGCAACCTTGAGAAAATAAATATGTAAATCAAGGCAAAGCACCTTCATATATTAAAATACTATTCTGAGTCTGGCTTAAAGGCACAATGGGAAGTTTCCTTGTCTGCAAACACAGTTATTTTTACAGAACACGACCTACAGCCATCAGCTGGTTAGCTTAGCATAAAGACAGGAGGCAGGAGGGAAAGCTAGCCTAACAGTAATGTATTAAAGTGAGATGAGGAGGTGCTGGTGGAGAGACAGTGTGACCTTTACTGAGTTAACCTAATCTGCTGCTGGCTATTTAGCATGCAGACATGAGAGGTGTATTTATCTGTTTATCTAATTATAAATCCCCAAATACCACACAATCTGTTTATAATCTGAACCGTCCCTGAACCGAGACCGTATCTGTTATAATAACACAACCAACGCCATATTTAAAGCGTTGCTAAGCACATCTCATTCATTAACCAGCTGAGTGTAACACTGGTGCCCCCCACTCCCCACTCCCTTTATTGCTGAAGGAATAGTGAAGGCCATGGAAGTAAGCTTTTCACGGCAATTTTAATATATCTTTTGACCACAATGGGCGTTGTGAAGCAATGTTAAATGTCAAGCAATATCAAGTTTCTGCTTGATACGAGCACACGTGGAAATTTCATGAAAGTCTGAGTTAGTTCTTCGTAATTTTTTGTTTTACGTCTTTGCATTTCCTGTATTATTTTACCCCCTCATCAGCTCCCTAAATCGTTACCCTCAGTGTCCTCTACACACCAACTACAGACTGTATATAGAAATGGATAAAGCAACTAGGTGTCAAAAGTAAAGCCAAGCCTGAAATGCAATACCGCTAATGGCCACTAGATGCTGCCACCAAAAAAAACCCTCAAATGGCTCAAGTCAAAAATAGTCATCACAACATTTTTCTCACAAGTCCTTCTGATGTCATTAGCTAAAGTCAACTGTTCTTGTCAGTGATCTGGTGGGAGGAGTTAGGGGCGGGGTTAGCTTGATGGACTGTTTCCAAAGAGACCAGATGAGTACCATATATACACATTGGGTTGCATGCTCTGGTTCAAGGGTCAGTCCCACCTCCTCACTCCTCCCTCCGAATCCAAATTTGGTCTGCAATACAAAACGCGTGATGTCACGTTGGCCTCGTCTTGGCTACGCTAATGATGCTAACGTTTAATATTAGCAAATATGCTCTAAACAACAGGGAGGAGTCTTTTGGGACCATGTTGTTGTTACATACTGGTTATGTTCTTATGATCTATGGATGATGTTGCTGCTTGAACTCAAATACACGATTTTCCATTTTGTGATCATGAGATCGCAACTTCCTGCTGAAGGTACCATGTGAATAACATAGATGCAGAAGTGATGTTTCATGTGTGTTGCGATGAGTATGGTAGGTGCAGTTGAGAGTTTTACAGTTTTGAGTAAAGCAGAAGTAGAAATGTCCATTTCAATCCCAGGGAGTTATTATACTTCAAGATCCTCTCAAGTGCCTCATATCCGCAGAGTTGAAGGCTCTTTATTTTTTCCTTGCAGATTTACAGTTGTTGCTGGATTTATTTGGGGATGGTTTTTTTTTTTAATAGTCTTGAATGAGTTGAGCAGTTTAATTAAAAACAAAAAGGTCTTCCTCCTGTGCTGAAGGACAATGTTTCACCCACAACTCACAGCAGATGTTAGATTCTGATCTTTATTGTTAGGTACCAGCATCTAAAAGCACATTTCCACTTCATGGTACCACCTCACCTCACCTCACCTCGCCTCGCCTCACCTCAGTTTGTGGGATGTTTCCACTGACAAAAAGTACCTGGATCTTGGTACCTGGTACGACTTTTTCAGTACCTCCTCTCCTGCGGTTCCAAAAAAGGACCCGGTCAAGTACAAGCAGGTACTAAGATCTTATTCATCATCACTGAGTGGCCTGAAAACATTTGTATCAGCAAGCTGACAGTCTGCACAGTTATAGTCAGAATAACAAGTTTCTACTCTGTGGGGAAAACCACTAAATAGATCGATTCAATCTACAATAACAGGCTTTAGTGCAACGTTAACATTCTTTTTAAAAAACGTGAGCTCTGATCACCTGGTCCGTCAAACAGCTGATGGAGGTTGTAGCAGGACCTCACATCTCCAAAAACATCAGAGCAAGTTTCTAACCAGACTCTAACTTGATGAATTAACAACATGTTTGAAGTTAAAACAACTCATTTCTCACCTGAAACAATCATCAAACTGTTTCTGTGACACCACTACAGTTATTACTTCATCAACTTCCTCCTTCATCTGATGACCAGCTACATGGAGGAGGGACTGTTTCCTGTAATAGAAACACAGCCGAGTTGACCTGAGTAGATACCATGTAGGCTGGTGGAAAAGCGCCATAAATCACCATCACGACTCCTCCGTCCTGTGTTTGGATCTCACTAGTTTCCCCAAGAGGTCAATCAACTGCTCCATGAAATTAAAGAAACAACTCAAACATGTGTTTCCCCTCACATGTTGCAACTCTGACTGCAGCCGTTTGTGCACATGATCAGTTGTCACAGCACAGTGAAGATGAGGCTTTATTCATGATCACTTTAATGCAACATGACCACATTAATACATCGTGTCACAAGAGGCCTGCAGTGTGATCAGACAGAGAAACACTGTCTCCTGTGGTTACTTCCTTTTTCTGATGCAGAAATGTGACGCTTCGCCTGCCAGTTCTCGGTCCCTGGTCACAGTCATTATATCATATGTCATTTGCTTTAAGTCAAGATAAGATTCACAAACAGGGACCATGTGTAGACAGGATAGAGCTGCTGTGTGAAGTTGTCAGGGTCACATTTCTGAAGGTTTAGCAGAAAGATCAGGGATACTACAAAGCACAGAGGTAGACCACACTGGTGAAGATTTTAGGAACTAGGGTTGCACGATATTGGATTTTTGGCCAATATCTGATATGCCGATATTTTACAACTGATTTGACCGATAACTGGTACCAATATTTTTTTATCCCCACACCTAATTGTGTCTAGTTTCTGTAGTGGAATTAACTGACAGGATTATTCTGCATATTCTTTATCACGTTGGCCCGCTGGTAAATGCAGACATGAGTCAAAGCTGAAAATTATCAGTTTCATTCCTCGTGCAAAATAATAAAAACACTTCAACTTGCATTATGTAAAACATGTCATATTTATTCATGACAATTGTTTTTAAACAAAACAGTTCAAATACTTGCAGCCTATCCTACTTAAAACAGACTTAGTTAATGATCTACCTGAGAATAATAACAATACTCACTGTTATTTAATTGGTTAATTATAATAACAGATACCGGTGGAATGGCCAATGTCCGATACTTAATTTTAAAGCCAATATCGGCCAATACGATAAAGTGCCGATAATATTATGCATCCCTATTTTGACCTGTTTAATAGTACAGTGTGTAATATTAGCTTCAATAGCCTCGGGTGGGGCAGGCTGTATGGCCCAGGTGGTAGAGTGGGTCGCCTGTGAATCGTGAGGTTGTGGGTTTGATCCTCCTGTCCACATGTGGAAGTGTCCTTGGGCAAGACACTGAACCCTAAGTTGCTCCCAATGGTGGCTAGCACCTTGCTTGGCAGCTCGGTAGCCATTGGTGTGTGAGTGTGTGTGTGAATGGATGAATGAGTTGCCTTGTAACGCACTTTGGGATCTAGCTAAGGTCCATTTACCATTTACCAATTCAGACTTGATTTTAAACTGATTGTCTGGTGCTCACAAGTGGACAGCACTAAATACAAATGGAAACCACCAAATACATTGAGATCTGATCACTCAAAGCACATGTGTAGTTAGACTAGGTCCACGTATCTTTTGTAGTGTAAATGCTGATGTGTCCTGTTGTGTCCCTGGTAAGGACGTAACGTAAAATGTTATCAATTCAGGACCAAATGCTGCTGTTCCAGCGCTCATTTGCGACTCACAAACACCTTTTTCCTCTCACCGGAAACAGTGTGAACAGTCCATATATGGACAATACTTCATGAATCATTTTCCCTTCTCCGCTCTTTTAGCAAACTACTGTTTACAACAGCTGGCGCTCTTCTGCCGAGTTGTGTGAAAACTCTGCAGACCTTGACGTTGCCATAGTGACACAAGAAATACAGGTGTAATCAAAGATGTCTCTCAGCTAGTGATCCGAGACGCATCTTAAACCCAAGTGTAAACAGGGCCTATGTTTAACGAAAGGCAAAACTCAGGGCTAATAACAGGTCATTACGCGTGTCATTAGGTTTCAAAATTCAGTTAATATTTTGGTTCTCACAAAACAGACTTGTCAAGAAATCAAGAACCAAAGAACCAACGACCTCTTCTTCCTAAAAGCTGAAATGAGATTCAAAGCAGCTCCACAGCAGCAGGGTGGGCTGCTCGTGTGCTCTCGATGCCTGGAGATGATTTAAATGTGTCGAGTTTAACAGCCGCTGCATCAAGTGTTTACGTGGAAACAAGACCCCGATCACCGAGCTGTAAAATTGTATTGTTGCTCCATCAATCTCACAGTCAACAATCACCCCCCACCCCCAAGCTACTGCGGCAGCCATTCACAAATTTATAATAATCTTTACATCAGGGAGCCTGATGGGCATGTCATATAAATCTACAGCAATAACACATGGAAGCAGATCAGGCCTCAGCGTCACACTGCACACTGGTGTTTAAGAGGAGGGAAAATCAGAAGTAATAGATGTTCAGCTCAGATCTCTCAGGGATTCAGCTGATACACTCTCACTTGGTTTGATCTAGTTAGCTATAGCTAAAAAAAAACCATACCTATGTCTGTGTATCACGACTTTACTACTCGTGCTACTGTCACAGGAAGTTTAGTCACAAATAAACACGACACGGATTTTGGTCCAAGTTTTATTCATCTCATATATATATTCTGTAGTATATTATAAATATTTACTTTTTTCTTGTTACTGTTGTGTATCCTTGTGTTTGTCTCATTAATGTACTTCACAAAATATTCTTTTTTTTTAATTTACAACTTAAATCTAAAAGAATACATTGTTTTTTTGTTTAAATTTACACATCAAACTTAAAGAATACATTGTTTTTTTGTTTAAATTTACACATCAAACTTAAAGAATACATTGTTTTTTTGTTTAAATTTACACATCAAACTTAAAGAATACTTACATATCTTTTCTCAGAAATGTACAACTTTAGTTTCATCAATATCCCCCCAGAAATTTACTTTAAGTTGAGAAAATATCAAAGCTTTTTCTCCTAAATGTAAAACCTTATTCTAAGAGAAAATCCAACTTATTTCTCACAAGTTCATGACTTTAATCTATGGAAATATTTAAGTTTTTTTCTCCTTAATATATATATTTTTAATTGAGAATATTTAAATATTTTTCACATAAATATACTTTTTTTAAATTTTTTTTTAATTTAATTTAAATGAGGAGATATTTTGTGAGGTTTTTTTCCTCATAAATTTACAATTTTAATCCTGGGAAATGTTTTTTTTTCTCCTAAATTTACCATTTAAACCAGAGAATACTGAAGTTTTTTCTCATTATTTAATACTTTCTTAAACTTACTGTGATGTGAGAAAATAGATTTTTCTTCCTCATAGTTTTTTTTCATAAACTTCCTCATAAAGAGTTTTTTCTCTTTTAAATAAACCATTAAACAAGAAAGAAAATATAGTTTTTTCTTGTAACAGTAATATCTCATCTCAGAAAATATTGGAAGTTTTGTGTTTGTTTTTCTTTTCTCAAAAATTCCACATTTCTTCTCATAAAATGATCATTTTAACCTTAGAAACTCTGATTGTGTTCATGGTACATTACAAATACTTTTCCCCTTACAATGGCTGTAATGCTCTGTACACTGTAGTCACTTTGCTCTGTAAACAACATGTCATATATTATAAATAGGCTGAGCGTACAGATACAGCTTCATGGTAAAATCGGGCCTTTATTGCTTCCTGCTGCTTATTTACAAAGAGATAAACAGTAACAGGATGCAGATACACAGAAATAGTGAACAGTGTGATCTTGCAAGCAAGGTCATTTTACATAAGACTCTCTCCTCTTGTCTCACTCCCCATTATGTCCATGTCTCCGCCTCAGTACTCAGATGGAATCATCCATCTCTACACAAGAGGAGAGGGGGAGGGG
>OOFC01013415.1:22152-38005 GCA_900323345.1 Pseudochromis fuscus | reverse complement strand
GCAGCAAACAGGATGAAGGTAAACAGAGCGGGTGGAAGATGGAGGTCAAAGGTCAGACTGTGGCGCGTGGGATGCTGTCGGCCATCACTGTTCATGTGGTTACACTGATGACGCTGTCTCAGATACACTGTAACTCTACAATGAAGAGATTTTTACTGTCAGTTCAAGCACAGATTTAATATTTTAGATGTGTTCATGTATTTTATCCTGGATATTAAACCTCCCACTGACCCAATATTAATACTTTTAATATTTAAATGATGACCCTCTTACTTTATTGGCCTCACTCACTAACACATGTTGGGTAAAAACTACAAAATACTTCAGTCCTGGGTTAAACCAACCCAACATCTGTTAGGTTTGAAGTCTTTTGAGGTCAAAAAGAGGCTGGTCGCTGCCTCTTTCATGTCAAACTGGACCACGACGATGTTTTATCTTTACAAAGCCGACATGTTCTGGACACTGTGTACCACACAGCTTTGCTTTGTCCTCTCTCACACTCATTCACCTTTGTTTACTAAGCTATTCTTGGTCTACTCCCATGTTATCCCACTTTAACTTTCAACCGTCCCCAAAGCTCGAACTGACTGAAGGGGGATGAATAAAGAAAAGAAAAACAAAGCAAAAAAGTATCAAGATGAGTTTCAAACAGCACAAATGTAGCAACTCAGTCAGTCCAGTACTGAGCCAGTGTATCGTGTTTAGTGTGAAAACTGGACCTTCACACACTTAAAAAGACTAAAGCTACAACTGTAAAAGGAAAAATGGGTTAATTGAATTTGTCTCCGTGTTTGTTTCTCTCTCGCTGCCCTTTGTGTGTTTTTTCCCTACATCACACACTTTTATTGGTGTAGTAATATTTCCCTATATTGGCAAACAACCAATTTTACAACATCAGTAAACACACACACACTCATGCCATTGAGTAGATAGTGCAGCTGCCTTGCAAGAGTCTGCAACTTGTTTCTAGGATCTATTTTAAATCTTAAAGTAATTTAAGTTACATTGTTGCATGACACAGCTCTGCACACTTCATACAGTGCACTGATTTACACACTGATAAATGTTGGGATGTTTTAACCCAGAACTAGTTGGATTAACCACACGCTAACCACACTCCTGGACAATTTTCATCATTTTATTGTTTTTACCCAGAATTCTTCAGCATTTTTTTTGTCCATCCATCAAACAATAAAATGTGGTAAAAACAACAAAATGCTGAAAAACGACAAGTTGAAAACAAACAAAACTGTGGGTAAAATGTTAAAAAAAGAAAGATGTGCTCACTCCCAGTGCTCCCATTCATAAAAACCATTAAAAACAAAGAGAAGGGTCTGGATGCACACACAATAGACAGTCAGACAACAAAGCAACATGAAAACAAATGGTATCTAGAAAACAAAGTAGCAGATTGAGGCCTCTCTTGTAGATTAATTATATCAAATGACGCAGGTTCTTAGTCATTCATCAGCACAGCAATTAACCATATGTGGTGCAATCATAGCCACACCCACTGCCTGATCACGGGACATGTGGTTTAATTATCATGCAGGAGTATGAGTCGATGAGGAGTCCTGTTTCTGTCTGTGCACCGAGCCTGTGTTCAGGATGTTCCCAAAATAGATGCACCGTCTATTTTGTCTATTGTTCAGAAGCTCGTCAAACCGGTTCAATATGCTGCTATTCTCAGCAACAAGAAAAAAAAGTCACTCTGCAGAAAGTTTCCTGTATAAACACAAATATCTGTATTTTTAGAAAGACAAGCATGCTGGGAAAAAACACAACAGGAAACACGTGTGAGAAAATCATCTCCAGATCAGCTGAGTTGTCTTATTTAAGTTATATTATATATTTTAAGTTATTAGTTCAGCCCAAAAAGAAGTTTTCAGTAGGTTAGGACTGACTGAGTCCTGCCTGCTCCAACACATGGACACAGCCTGATGATGATGAGGAGCGTCATGGTAACCAGACTGATGCTGATAATATCACTGTGGAGAGCTTCCTGCTTCTGGACTTGATTTGTAACAAAGACCCAAAATGTAACAACGTCCTGAAATGTAAGAAGTTGTTACATTTTGGACAAAGTTGTTACTGTTAGGGCTCAGCATCTTGTTACATCATCAACCAGTTGTTACATTTTGGGTTTTTTTAATAACAGTTTGGGTCATTGTTACATTTCAGGCTTTGAACATGAAACATGAAGCTCCAAACATCTTTGTTCATGTGGAAGTTTCAATTGAAGTGAAGTTATCTATGTATGTCATGTTAAACACTCATCTGTCCAGATAAGCAGCGGTACGGTGCGACCTCTGGTGGAAACACTTGTGAACGTACGTGCACGAGCTCCCATATGGTCTAGCGGTTAGGATTCCTGGTTTTCACCCAGGCGGCCCGGGTTCGACTCCCGGTATGGGAACTACGACTTTTGCAGATTTCAAAGCTTCTTTCGTGCTCTTCCAGTATTTAAATTAAATTATAACCTGCTGGTAATTTCCATACGGGTGTTCAACTCATATTAGTTCAGGGATTCAATTTGAGCTCAAGTGGACCACTAAAATAACAACATTTCACACCTATAAATAACAACAACTCCAGATTTTTCCATTTGTTTTCATGCAAAGAAGAACAAGTACATGATGGAAATGTTTACAGTGAATGAAATATCTCTTTACAGAACATTTATGGATCTGAAATTTCATATTAGGCTATTAATTGTCCACTATTTGGATCAAAACACTGAGTCGCTGAAAAATATAGTGTTCAGTTTCACTATGATCAAAACAACTTGTCAAGATCTAGACATTATTCTTGTATGAAATGTATACATAATATGTCTTCTCTATAATTTTCACACTTTGAAAATTCCTCCCGTGGACCATACTGGACCCTCTGCCGGGCTGGATTTGGCCCACGGGTCATATGTTTGACACCCTTGATATATAGAATAGAAGAAGCTAACATGATGTCACCTGTTGACTTGTGGACATCTTGAATCAGGGGTTTGGTATTTGAACGTCGCCATGTTTGTTGTTTGGAGCCATAATGACCATATTTGGATATAAAGGGAGGAGTGAGGAGGCGGGTCTGACCCTTGAACCTGAGGACACTGTGGTTTAGCTCTGCTCTCATTTCTGCACATGGAGTAATCAACAGACAATGATGGAAACACTACTTTTCATCAAGAAATACTTTAATAAGATTTTCAGATGTATAAATAGAAACAATACAAATAAAATTACTACATTTCACAACCAGTGAACTGCGCTGGAGTTTCCAAGACAACCAGATCTGACCTTCAGCTGGAGACAAGGATGAAACTGTATCATCGTCTCTTTGCTTTTGAAAGTCATCATCCCGATTCACAACCCGAGGCTCCAGTAAACACAGCACGT
Source organism: Pseudochromis fuscus (assembly GCA_900323345.1). NCBI lineage: Eukaryota > Metazoa > Chordata > Actinopteri > Pseudochromidae > Pseudochromis > Pseudochromis fuscus. The sequence continues at coordinate 34,613 of OOFC01013415.1, read as the reverse complement.
GGTTAAAACAGGCTGGAAATATAAAACACAGGAAGTTATAAGGCTTGATACAGGATGTTCATGTGCCTCAGCGTGGAAAACTACTGATTACCTGAAAAACTTTGGGATATATTCAAACTGTAACAACAGCGTAAAAAAATATTTATATTATTTTTCTCTTTTTGCAAAAACCTCCAAAAACCCAGGACGTGGTTTAATAAAACGCAGGAGGACGGTGCTGGACCTCGGATCCATTAAACAGCACTAAGCTGTGGTCACCATGGTAGTCTGGTGTGTAGGCAACAGTTTGCATCGACAGACGTCTGAAAACACCGAGTGGTCCCTCTGCGCCCCCTTCTGGACACAAAAGCAAATTCATTAAAACGCCAAAACTCAGCACGAATTGGTTTCTAGTCCTTCTGCTGCTCCAGGATCAGGTCTGACAGCACGTTGATGTCCGTCTCCGCCGGGTGGCACTGCAGCACCAGCGTCACCATGTTGTCCTGATCCGGGAAAACCTGGCACAGCTGCTCCCGTAGTCCAGCTGTTTCTTCTGGACTCCTGTCTGCGGGGACCACCGATCCGGGACCGTGCAGCCAGTGCTGGTGTCCCTGCTGGTGTCCCTGCTGGTGTCCCTGCTGGTGTCCTTTTCCGTGTCCTCTCCCTTTACCCCGTCCGCCTCCGCCGGAAGCAGCCAGAGCACTTCCTGCCATTCGGTCGCGGAAGTTTAACACCTCGGTCTGGGAGCGTGGCGGCTTGAAGGACGGGAAGTTGGTGGCCAAACCGGCAAAAGAGTGGTTTCCTGGATTGGGGGTCCTGACAGGAAGTAAGGAAAATGATTCAGAGAAGATAAGACTCATGGGTATAAATCCAGCAGCTGTGGCTCCACCCCCTCTTCCCTCCTTCCACCAATCACTGCCAGTAAACACAGGAGTGTCACCACGAGTCCAGAGGGGGCCTGATGGTACTGGGTCCACGAGCTGCTGAACCCCAGAGGGACCAGGAGACACCACAGCGCTCCACACAAGCAACACCAATCACAGGAAGATACTCGTTTTGTACGTGTTGAACTGAAGTCGCCTCCAGTGTCGTTACCTGTGCTCTGAACGCAGGAAGTCGTCCAGGTGAGGACCTCCTCTGCCCAGAGGGTCGTCAGGGACCATGAAGTGATCACCAACAAATGTGTACTGAAGAAGTCTGAGACACAACGAGAAGACAACTTTATTACAATATTATTTATGTTTATTCAAGAAAAGACGACATCAACAGTCTGTCATGATAAAACATCACATTTATGAACACACATCCTCACTGTCACCATTTCAACATGAACAGTTATCTTTTTAATCTGATATGTGATGTAACAAAATCCTCATCCTCTACCTCTTTTTGATGATGTCTCTATAAACGGCGGACTCGTCCGAGAGGTCCCTCAGGTTGTCGTTGGTGACGATCACGCCGTCTGTCTTCTGTGCCAGCTGCAGGATCAGTCTGTGGAGACGAGGGTGGAGAGGATCACACATCTGAAACTAACCTGGTCTGCAGCATAAATAACATCACATTTAACAGTGATTGTCACACGGCTGCTATAACGCCATCAACCCCGACACCAGAGCCAACGTCAATATAATCTAAATGCCACACCAAGGACTCTAATGGTTCCTGATTACGAGGGGCGGGACTTTAACGCTTTAATTAAGATTAATTAATTACAAAATTACAAAAATACACATTTAATCTCCGTTTGCATTTCAAACTGTGTCAGTTCACAATTTCCTGGTTCACAATGACACTGATGCACACGCCAGAGCTCAGCTGATGACCACCAACATGGAGGAATCGGATGAAAACGCAATTTAATCCTGTCACATGACCATTTCTATTTCTGGTTGTTTTACCAGAAGAAGTAGAAATTACACTTTATGTTGAATTGTTTGGGGTTTTTTACCATTTAAAGTCAACACTGCTCTGAATAAAGTATTTAAAGTACTTAAAACGATACTTTAATTGACATCTGTTCAGTTTTGGGGATATTTTCTATTTATTTTTCTACCGTTTTGAATTGAAATGCAATTAAATGCATTTTTCCAGACATTAAAAGAACTGAGTTCACAATGTTCATGTCCACAAAAATCCATTTAAATAAAAAAATTTTGCATTTTTGGGGCAAAAATTGTTGTGTGATTAAAATGTGATTAATCGAGATAGATTAATTACAAAGCCTCTAATTGATTAGATTATTTTTTACTCAAGTCCCATCCCTATTGATTACACTTCATTTTACTCTTAAATGTCGAATATTGATTAATTTGTAACAAAATGTTTACATTTAGTGTACAAAACGTTAAAAAAACACAAGTGATTAACTGTTTTTAAAAACACATAAAAAGGAGAAAACATTTATTTCCCCTAAATGAAAAAAAAAAAACCAATTTGTAGCAATGCAAAATTTTTTAAAATGTTGGAAAAAAGTAATAAAATTTTCTCCCAGTTACACTAGAAAATAGTATCTAATTAACTTCCTCAAATATTTAAACATTGTATTTTAACATGCACTTCCTCCCACACTCAGTGAAACAGTTACTTTGTGTTTATTGACCCCCTGATCTGACCACAGGTCCAGGACCGACAGGCTCCACCCACCTGTCGTCATACGAGCTGATCCTCTTGCCCTGAACCTCTCTGGAGGGGGTGAAGGAGAGCAGGCCCAGCGTCTGCAGCTCGGTCAGATAGTGCTGCTCTGAGGGACGCGAACACACAACACGGTGTTTAGTCTGCTAACACACACACCCACACACTCACAGACTCACACCACAAGGAGGCCACGACATCATTCCTGAAACTTACTGATACAAGAGACATTTTATTGACTGAACTAAATCATAATAATCAATAAATCCATCATGTAAAAACTGAGATGTAGCTGCAGCTGTGATGTGTGTGATGGTTTGTATGAGATCTACAGGAGGACGGTGAGTCACCTTTGATCCTCGGGTCGCTCTTCTGTCTCCACTGAGGCAGCAAAGCGCTGATGTGACGATGACCTCGGTCCCAAAAGTGCTGGACGGCCAGAGCGATCCCTCGACAGGAGAAGAAGTGACCCAGCCCGTGACTGAGGAAGAGGAGGAGGGATAAATTCACCATATCACACCAAGGACTACTAATAATAATAATGAAGAATAAATAAAAATCATCACCACTTATTCTTTGTAAAAACAGTATTTAAAGTCTAATATCAAGAGAATCTAAGACGTGTGTTTGTCTTTGAAGGAACCGAGTGGATCCTGCTGTTTCACTGCACTAACACTTGGTGGCAGCAATGAGCAAAAAGAAAATATAGCAAGGCACCAACTGAGGCAGTGAAGAAGACATTAATCCAGGAATTAAAATATTTTCTGTAAGTTTTTTAGTGAAGAATACAAAGTTGTTTATTTGCACACAGTAAAAAATGTTGAGTAGTTTTAACCCAGACCTGGGTAAATACTGGACTAACTACAAGCAGGGTTAACCCAGTGAGATGGACACAATACTGAGTTGTGTTCACCCAACATTTTATTGTTTTTTACCAAAATGTTTTCATTTTCACCCAACATTTTATTGTATTTTTACCAAAATGTTGTTGTTTCTACCCAAAATATTATTTGTACCTACCAACCAAAGGGTCGGTGGCTCGAATCCTGCTCCTCCCAGTTGCTGTTGGTGTGTCCTTGGGCAAGACACTTTACCACCTTTGCCTCGTATGAATGTTGAATGAATGGTTTGGTGGTCGTAGGCGCAGACTGGCAGCCAAGCCTGTGGCTAACTTAGCTAACTACCACCGGTATGACTGGGTATGAGTGAATAATGGTCTCTGTAAAGTACTTTGAGTGTCTAGAAAAGCACTGTATAAATCCAACCATTATTATTAAAACAACCAAGCATTTTTTACAGTGTGTTGGACCTCCATAAGTCACCATTAGTTTTAAAATAGTATTTTCAGAATAAAGTGTAACATGTTGAACCCATGTAGGACTAACTATTTTCTCCATGGATACCGTCAAGATGATTTTCTTCAGTAATAACCACAATACAGTAAATCAATGACACTGCTCTACACATTAATCAACAGGTGTTTTCACGCTGTATGTCCCACCTCATTGCCACGTTGCTCCCGTCGATAACGATCGTCCTCAGTTTGGCGTCTCCGGGCTCGTCCGTCAGCTTCAGCTCAAAGGGCGTCTGCAGACCCTCCAGGAAACGCTGCTGCCCCGTCACCACCACAGAAGATATGAAGTTGCGTTTCTCCCTGGCTCTGGAGGGAGACGAGTCCTTACGGGTGAAGACGGGAGGCTGAGGTGGATCGACCCAGTAGGCACTTTGGCCTTGGGATGGGGGATACGTAGGCATGGGTGGCCCTTTGACCTCCGGCAGGACGATGTGGTGAGGAGCTTGTGGCTTTGAAGGCTTTGGCTGTGGGATGTACTGAGTCTGGGGTTTGTTACTCCAGGTAAACACCTCTGGATCTGCAGTGGGTGTGGAGAGTTTTGGCATCTTCACCTGAGCTTTCTCTTCTGATTCTCTCTTTTCAGCAGGTAAGAAAAGCTCGGTTTCTCCTCTCGCTTTGACTTTTGGTTCGTTTTTGTCCAGCACCACATCGTCCATCTCCCTTGGTCCTTCCCTGAAGGCGTCCGTCTCCCTGCTGCCCTCTCTCTGCAGCTCCAGGAGCAGCTGGTGGGTGGACCGGTCGGGCAGCATGTTGTAGACTTTGGCGACGTTCTGCTCGGTGTACCCACAGCTCAACGCCGCTCTCTTCAACACCCCCAGGACGAAGTCTTCCTCCTGTCCTGCTTCCATATCCTCCATGCTGCCTCCTCCATGTCCTGCCGCTCCTTCCTCCTCTTCCTCTCCCACGTCTCTATTACTACTCACGACTTCATCTCCTCCTTCGTCCTCTCTGTGCTCTGTCTCGCAGGGTCGATTCCTCTCCCTCTGGTTCAGGGCGACCCCGTCTTGACCTTTCAGGTCTCGGACACCCTGAATGTTCTGCTCCCGGTCGCTGCGATCCTGCTCCTGTTGAACCAAGTCCAGAATCTGCGACGCCTCTTTGGGTCCCGTTTGTGCAAGGACTCGTTTGACGACGTCCTCGGTGTATCCCATGGCTGTGAAGAACTTCAGAAGAAGCCAGAACTCGTTGTTTCCCATTGACAGAGGCATCTCCTGCTCTTCATCGTTTCCCAGTTCCTCCTTCACTATGGTACCTGCTGCTGCCCCTTGCTCCAGCTGCCCCTCTTCTCCCACTTCCTGTGGAGAATGCCCAGGTCTTTCCTCAGCACCCTCCGCCCTCCCTCGGGTGGGAGGGGGGTACAACCGGACGACGGAGTCCTTGCCTGTAAAGTCCTTCCCTGTACCTGCAGCCATCCCTTCAGCCCACCGATCAGCAGAGCGAGACGGCTCAGGGAGTTGTCGCCGGATAGAGTTGGGTTTGCCCCGTCTATCCTCCGAATCCTCGTATGATCCTGTATCCCCATCTGTTGGACTCGGACTTGATCCGAGCCCCGATTCTTTCACCAGATCCAACAGGATTTCCTTCACCGACCCCGGCAGCACCAGCAGATCCAGGATGTGTCGGTCCTCCCATTTCTCCACCAGAGTTTTGAAGGCCCTGCGTGAATCCAGGGACTCGCCCGGGCCTCGGTCTCCGGTCTCGGTGCGTCTGGACTGCGTACCCTCGTACCGCTCCACCAGGTCAGCAATCAGAGAGTATGCTCGCACCACGGGCTCCGCGAGGCCGGATATGAGCAGGAACCCTGGCGAGCCGATCTGGTGTGATGAGAGGAAAACACATCGACATTAATCCTGTTGATGACGGTGAAATAAAAATATCAGTGGATCTCCAGACTGGAAATAACACCTTGTTTCAAAAACACAAGCAGCTGTTGAGAAATTAAAGTGTTTAACCTTTTAAACCCCAAGGTCCCCCAATTGGGAGACCCTGAGACTTGTCGCTGGTATTTTTCTGTAGTTGAAATTTCAAAATAAAAGCTTGAGGCTTAAGGGGTTAACCTGTTATAATCACATTTACTGACGTCTTTCATCAATTTGACCTCAGCAGCTTCCATAAATCATTATATTCAAATAGTTATAGGAGTTTATTTTACAACTGTGTTATGTTGCTACCTGAATATCCCTTTAAACAAAACCAAAGTGCTTTAAGAGACAAATGAAGAACTCGTTTGTGGATATTTTACCCACAGATTTTCCCCTTTGAACGGAAACCTTCACAAATACTAAAATATCTACGTTACAATCGTCTCAGCTGACGTCCACCCCTCTAATGACAGACAAACTGAAAGCTGGAAAACTCCTTCATTCTTCAAACAGGCATTTGAAACAAGGAGTTTTCCAAAGAATTAGAAAGTAGCAACTAATAATGAAAAAGAAAGTTTTCTTTAAGTAATAAAATTTCCCTGAGTTGAATATTTGTGTAGTAAGAACAACATGTTAATAATAGACTGAAAAGTCCCAGACAGCATCACACGGTTACATTAAAAGACAGTTTTGAACTCTTACCGGGTATGACACATTTCAAACACATGACGTAACACGGACATTGACTAATAATGTAAATTCTTGTTGGAATAACATGAGTGTAATCTCTAGATATCACATTATTAGTCAATAAAGTTGCGTCATCAGCGTAAAGCTGCACAGTCAGCACGAAGCGGCGAGCGACGGGCGGAGGATTCGAGGTGGAAATATTTCAGACTCAAAATGTCTTTTCACATTCATGCTCCTTCAAACTCCACCATGAACTGAATGACTGATTAACAAATAACAAAGTAACAATGTACCATGATGTGTGCCGAGGTGTTTCTGATCAGGCTGTCCATGAACAGCCCCCGGGCTCCACAGAAGACACAGTGAAGGACCCCGGGGTACGAGACCTCCTGCTGCTCCTCCTGGTTCACCAGACCTTTGACAAACAGCTGAGACACACAAACCAAGGGAAAATACTCACTTGTTATCAGATAAAACCACAAAAACCTGTCAGATACATAACAATTGGGGTTGATATATAGTTTCAGCAGGAGTGTGAACCAGGCTGTAATATCCACATCTATTCACATGGAAGAGGTTACAATGTTTACATCCAGAATTCAAAATATCAGTTGGTCTAATGTCAAACTATATATACCGTATTTTCTGGACTATGAGCGCACCCGTCTATAAGCCGCTATTGAATTTATTCAAACAGTTTCATGTGGTCCACTCTGACCGGGTCTGATGTGACGACGCTAAATGTATCGGCGGCACGGAGCTTGCTAGCTTGTAAAAAGTTAACGAGCTTCGTGCCGCCGATACATGAGAAACACCGGTGTTTAAGTTCAAAGTGTCGGAAAAAAGTAGCGGCTTATAGTCCGGAAAATACGGTAATTGTGATCTGTTTCCTTTTGCTGCACATCAGTCCAGCGAACAATAAAAAACAAAATGTCATCTCATTTCTCATCACAATTCCTCCTGTGTGTCAGTCGACTGCTCGATAATCAATATTTAAATCAGTTGATGAGTCATTTCCCAGGAAACAGACGATACCTGCAACAAACTGGTCCTACAGCCTGTGAAAAGTGTTAAAATGTAACCTTTACTGGAAAAGTCTGCAGGTTTAAAATCTGTGGTGAGGTTCAGGTCAACAAAACAAACACACCAGAGTAAGTAAGTACACAAAATAAACCAACAGTGGACACAACAGTGGACCTGGACGATGTTAAATGTTTGCAGCTGCTCAGTATAAAACCTGTAAACGCCTCTTACCTTGGCAGCTGTCACGTTCCCGCTCGGCCCTCGTAGCTTCAGCCATATCTGCCCGTTGCTGCCATGAGGCAGGTCGTCCGCCCCGATGCCAAACGTCACCCTGAAGATCCGCTCCACGCTGCCGTGCAGGGAGGTCAGAGATCCCCGCAGCATCCCGGCACACGCAAACTCATCCTCCACCTCCGGGTCTCCACCTCCATCACTTCTTTCACCGTCCATCCCGTCGTCTTAGAGCGGCGGCAGAGAGTCTGACATACTGTAACACACAGGTTGGGATGATGTCATCAAGTTGTTGCTGCTCTATTAATGCATGAATGTGCATCTATGTACGTCTGATTCTTCAAACCTCTGTTCACTGAAGATATGATGGTATGTAAAAGGGTTAAAATCTATCTTTACACACTAGTCTGCAGTGAATTTGTCTGGAAAATTAGAAACAAAACATCACAAACATTCAACCAACACATATTCACTATAAAAATGAATTAAAAAAAGATGAAAAGAAGCTAAATCTGTGCAACTAAGAGGCTGGAGTCAGAGAAAATGTATAAAATTAGTTGCAGATCAAGCTTCAATATGACCAGTGTTATAAAAACCAGTGCTACTGCTGCACATATATGATCATCCATTACACACTGAGTCTGTATGATGAGTAAACTCTTATTAAACAGATCAGTGGGGAGGTGTTTGTCCTTGGTGGAGCTGCTGACAACACCTGGACACTTTAAAGGCACCAGAGTCCAAAACACAAGAGGTTTAAAGTCTAACAGTGCAGCTCACCTGAAAGTTGCATGCAGTAGAAGTACTCTAAGTACCTGTGCGCCACTGTGCACACATGTAAACACTTCTGACCCACTATTTGCAGCTTGCAGGCATTTTTTGCTCGTGCACTGGCAGATTTACAGCTTCCTCCTGCAGCTCCCACACAGCCCGGGCAATCTGCAGAGAAAATGTCCAAACCCGCCTCTCAAACGTGGCCCGTTGGGTTTTTAACCCTGCGCCTGAGTGTGTTGTCGATCTGTGTGTTTGTATAGGAACAAACCAGGAAGTGGAGGTGATCCGGAACAGAATAAAAGATCATTTAGTTTAAAATAAATTCAGAAAAGTGGAGAATCGTCTGTTTTCGTGTTTGTTTTTTCTTACGTGAGCTCGATCGCTGGGCGCCTGAGAAGTTTCGTTTCCAGCGGCGGCTCCGGGGAGGCAGCGCGGCTCGCTCCGTCTTCCGCGATCATGAAACAACAACAACAACCACCACGGCAACATCCACGAGTCCAAAGTTCAGCTTCAGGATCGTTCTCCACACGGAGGAGTCACGGAGAAAAGCCCCGAGCTGGAGGCGCGGCGGCTGGGCTGATGAGGAGGAAGCCTGCGCCGGAGCTGGACATCGTATCACCGGTGAAAACCCCGAAGACAAAACCGAAACTAAACGAAGACACACACACACACACACACACACACACACACACACACACACACACACACACTGCTTATCAGAGGCAGGGTGGTTACCGCTGTGATATCTACTGATTACTTCGTTATTACAATTACGCACAGTTAAAAATTAACGCGTCTGTGGATCAAAAACTCCAAAGTTTTACGCAGCGCTACTTCTAACAAAAGCTACTGTACATTCATCAAACATATATTATTGTTATATAACCCGACACACATATAAAAGCACATTTGTAGCGTGTATTTAAAAAAAAAATCTTTAAAAAAGTTAAATTGACTTTGTCAGAGTCCAACTGGAGATAAAGGGGATTTCCACTGACGTCAGAAACGGGGCTTTTCTGTCCTTGTGGTTTACTGTTGACTGCTCTGCTCGGTGTCAAGCTGGAGGGACGCTTCATGTCCACATCCCTGCAGCCCTGAACTTAAATGTATTAAAAAGTCTACTCACAGGAGGCTGCGGTGTCTCCATCCTGCGCAGGGATCAGGGAAGTGAGTCACAGCCAGGAAGAGAAACCACCTCAGTCCCACCTCCTGCGTCCTGCGTCCTGCTCCAAGTTCATCTGACACTGAATCAGTTCAACACAACAACAACAACAACAACAACACGATTTTAATCTAAATCACTGAAATCAGGTGTGTTTTTACTGTATAAAGTCCTGTTTAATGTTTTTAAATTAAAACATGTTGAGTTGTTTTAACCCAGAACTGAGTCTAACTACATCCTGGGTTAATTCAGCCCAGTGGGATGGACTGTTTCAGCCAGTAGTTTATTGTTTTACCCCAGATTTTGTAGCTTTTAATCAATATTTTGTTCATTTTTTATTCAAAGCATTCAAAATATCCAACATTTTATTGTTTTTACCCAAATCCAACATTTTATTTACATTAATTATTACATTTCATTGTTTTTTTTATTTTATTTTGTTGATTTTACTCAATATTTTCTATATTTTCTTTCACAAAATGTTTTGTTTATATCCAAAATTTTGTTTTTTAATCCAAAAATGTGTTTTTAACCAACACTTTATTGTATTTAACCAACATTTTAATGTATTTAACCAACATTTTATTGTATTTAACCAACGTTTTAATGTATTTAACCAACATTTTATTGTATTTATCCAACATTTTATTGTATTTATGTATTTAACCAACATTTTATTGTATTTATCCAACATTTTATTGTATTTAACCAACATTTTAATGTATTTAACCAACATTTTATTGTATTTATCCAACATTTTAATGTATTTAACCAACATTTTATTGTATTTATCCAACATTTTATTGTATTTAACCAACATTTTATTGTATTTATCCAACATTTTAATGTATTCAACCAACATTTTGTTTTGTTTTTTTATCCAGTAATTTATCCACTGGACAAAAACAATCAATCTTACTGGGTTAAAATTAATTAACGACCATTTATTAAACACATCACATGGAGCAAAAATTATAATATCCTTGTAATTGTATCATTTGTAAAATTAAAGCTATAAACTGTAATTTAAATGAAGATTATTTTGTGTTTTATGAGTTTTGTTGTTGCTTTCTTCCAGATATCTGTGCTCCTCTTCCTCCTCTTCCTCAGTAGTTGTGTAACAGGTGGGGCTCCTCTGTGACCTGGATCTGATGTAACAGCAGTGATGTCAGCAGTGATGTCATCGCAGCACAAACACTCCCATTATAATAAAAGCAGTGTTTCACTGTAAGTTTCAGGTTGACAGAGTTTACTGGTTTGTTTGGTTTCTGTATGAACATGTTGTGTTTGTACAACAACTTCCTGAAGAACACAATCAACCAACACTGCACGTGAACAAACACTGGGAACTAATGAACTGTTTTCAACCAAGATTTGATGGTTTTTATTCAAGATTTTGTGTTTTTTACTCAATATTTGATCATGTTTACGCAGTAATCCCTAATATTTTATTATCTGCACCAACATTGGGTGAAATTAATAAATGTCTCTTTTGCTCCGACCATAAGTTCATTGAACCTGTAACAATGTGGCCTTTGACACAGCTGACTCACACACACACACACACACACACACACACACAACACACCCACACCTGTAATATACTGTTTATTGTGCAATATGTAGTTTTAGATTGATTTCATTCTCACCTTGTAAATACTTTATTTGTGAATAAATTCTACAGTTTTATTGAGTTTTTTAATTTTATTTTAATTTTTATTCATCTTATTTGACTTTTTTTATTTTTATATTTTCAAATGGAGCACCACCATTCATAGTTTTTATTTATTTATTTATTTTAACATGACTGAACGTTTCACTTGAATCTTGAATCTCAATTATTGTTGATTTTTGTTTTATTTTCTGGGCGTCTTCATTTTATTTCTGCATATATATGTATATTGATATATTGATATTGATTACTGACTCCTTACAGTTATTGTTTCCCTCCTAAATCATTTCATCACTGTGTAGAAGTGAAGTAAGACTGAAGTTTCTTCTTCTTAGTCTGCACTTTTTATAAACCTCCCATTTACTGTAATTCATCTGGCGGCCTGTTGAGAGCGCCCTCTGCTGGACAAACACGGAACGAGCCTTGTGTAGATTCCAGATTTGTGTAGATATTTGCATAATTACGGCCACAAAACAGTTTATAGAAAACACTTGTAGGGTAGGGTGAGTGTTGTAAAATGATTATTTTTTCACCTTCATGTGAATCAGCTGCTGTTTTTCTGCCTCAGGATAAACCTCTGACATTCAGATAAGGACAGACTAAAGGTGGACCAGATATTTCTCATAATCGAGGGGATTTGTTGCCAACTGAAAAACAACACGACACAAATTGAGCCACATCACCGCTCATCAGGGGGAAAAACCACTTCTGTCCAACCAGCCTATCAAAGCGTCCGGGCAGGAGTCAGCCTGTGTGAGGCGGCTCAGAAGGAGGAAGTAAGACCCAGATTGATGGGATGGACCTTGTTTCACTTCTGTGTTCACTACAAAGTCAGTGAATGAGCAGCAGGGGTTTTACAGTCGCTCGAATGATGAGGGAGGAGAGCGGATCCCTGAGGGTGAGTGGTCCCCCTGGGGCTTTAACACCACCTCCAGCTGTTTGTGTGTGAGCTGCTGTGAGGATTTCTAACTCTAATCTTGTCTTTTTCCTCTCACACACACACACACACACACACACACACACACACACGATGCTGAAGTGATGTGTTGTTCTGCTCTCACATGGTCAGCGTAGCGTCTTCAA
>OOFC01013415.1:0-22132 GCA_900323345.1 Pseudochromis fuscus | reverse complement strand
CCCCACCATTGCATTCACAAACACACACACACACACACACACACACACACACACGATGCTGAAGTGATGTGTTGTTCTGCTCTCACATGGTCAGCGTAGCGTCTTCAACACAAACCAGTGCAGCAGGAGGTGAAAGTGAGAAGCTGCTGGTTGTTAGTCATGTTGTGCAGGTGTTCCTGTTATTTTGTCCACCCGCCGGCCTCTCAGTTTGCACAACAACAAAGTGTGGTTTCCTGTAAGTTTGTGTAAAAGTGTGAGTGCCCGTCAGAAAAACAACCTAGTGGAAAAACAAATGAGGTGGTTGTGCTGGAGATGAAGCTCTCAGTGTGTGATTTAGTTATGAAACATGACAGCAGAAAGACATTTTTAAACCTTTAATTGTAACAGAGGGTGTGATACATATGTTATATTTAAGTATTGAATCCACCAGATGATAAATAGTGTGTAGCAGGAAGTAACAATGTAACAACTGCTCAATAATGTAACAAATGCTGAGTCCACAAAGTCAAAACTTCACCCAGAATGTAACAACTTCTTACATTTTGGTTTTGTTACATTTTTAAATGACATTTCAGGCTCAGGACTTTTGTTACATTGTCAACAAGTTGTTACATTTTGGGTTTTGTTACATTTTTTTACAACAATTCAGGACATTGTTACATATCAGGCTCTAACTGCTGACTTCTCATTTATTACACACTTCATTACCAAACACACATTCATCATTTCAGTCCGTTAATGACACAGATATCTCATCAGTCTGTTGGGTACTAATCAGCATTTCCCACATTAACATCTGTCAACATGGTGCTGGAGGGAAGTTGGTTTTATTGGGAAGGTACTGAGTCAGACACTATGATCTTAACCCACATTTTATTAATTTTATCCAACATATTGTGAACTTTAACCCACATTTTGTTAATTTTATCCAACATATTGTGAACTTTAACCCACATTTTGTTAATTTTATTCAACATATTGTGGATTTAACTCCACATTTTATTCATTTTATCCAACAAATTGTGGATTTTACTCCTTATTTTGTTATTTTTATCCAACATAATGTGGATTTGAACCCACATTTTATTAATTTTATCCAACAAATTGTGTATTTACTCCACATTTTATTGTTTTTATCCAACATAATGTGGATTTTAACCCACATTTTATTGTTTTTATCCAACATAATGTGGATTTTAACCCACATTTTATTAATTTTATCCAACAAATTGTGTATTTACTCCACATTTTATTATTTTATCCAACATAATGTGGATTTGAACCCACATTTTATTAATTTTATCCAACAAATTGTGTATTTACTCCACATTTTATTATTTTATCCAACATAATGTGGATTTTAACCCACATTTTATTATTTTTATCCAACATATTGTGTATTTACTCCACATTTTATTGTTTTTATCCAACATAATGTGGATTTTAACCCACATTTTATTGTTTTTATCCAACATAATGTGGATTTTAACCCACATTTTATTAATTTTATCCAACATATTGTGGATTTCACTCCACATTTTCCAGCATTTTGTAGTTTTTACCCAGTGCAGGGTAGAAACACAGCATCTTAGTGGGTTAAATGAACCCAGCATGTAGTTAGTCTGATATTTACCCAGTTGTGGGTTAACAGATTTTAGGGTGTGACTGATGAGGTTTAATTAGACCTGCAGGGACCCTGTGGCAAAACTGGACACGTCCACAGCCTGGACAGTCAGCTGTTGACCTCCAGGTTTCAGATATATTGAAGGTTCTTCTTCTTCTTCTTCTAGTGAACTATGGCACTGACCAGCTGTCGAGCTCCAGCCCTGATTGGAGACTCCGCCCTGGAGGACTGGAAGGTGATTGACTCTGGTGGTTTTGGGCAGATCTACAAAGCCAGGCACCATCAGTGGTGCTGCGACGTGGCCGTTAAACTGCTCCATCACGATGACGGGTGAGTGGCCGCACGCTTTGATGTTCACCGATGGTGAAATAAAGTCACTGACGATGGACGAAACAACCCAAACAGGACGAGTTCGTCTTTGCTGAGGGAGGTGGACCTGATGCGTCAGGGCAGCAGCCCCTACGTCATCCAGGTCCTCGGGGTCTTCCAGGGACGACCGGCGTCCTCGGGGTTGCCACAGCTGGGACTGGTGATGGAGTTCATGGAGAGAGGCTCGCTGGCCTTCCTGCAGGTGAACCACAGACATCTGTTTACATCCATGGTCCTGGAGGATGGACCCAGTGAGTCCTCCTGCTGGATGCACTGGGTTCACAGGCCGTCTCAACATAAACACACGAGCAGCTACACATCACACACTGTGGTTTTCTCTCCTCGTCGTAGTGACACCGAGAAAACGTGGTTTCAATTGTGGGTCAGATGTCGCCATGGTTACAAGAACCATTTCTACAAAGTTAATTATGTTTCAAGTTTCATGACATCAAAGCAGGATTAATAGACTCCTGTGCACATTTGTATCACACTGGATACTGATCACTCCCACTGACACTGAAAACCAGACCTAATTTCAGTCGTATCATATCTGGACGTTCATGTTTACATCAGCTTTTCTGGGAATATTATCACGATAATATATTAAAGTAAACAGGGTGAGAGTTAAATAAATTTTACTCTGATTAAGTCACATAAAACCAAAGATTTATCATCATGTGTGGCAATAAAACAACTTTTAAAATGAAAGAAATGCCAAATAATGATTGTGATTTCATGTCAAAGGTGGAAAATGTCCTTATTTAATGCTGAGTCAGAGATACACTCAGCTGTATATCCACTATAGTTAAATATAGATGTGTTTATTTGTACATCTTTCAGCAACAAAACAAATGTAAATATAAAGATGTGAAGGAAAATACTTTGACTGTTTGTCTCCCAGGAGACGTTAGGAGGACCTCCTCCCTGGCCTCTGGTCTTCAGACTGTCCCACCAGGTGGCGCTGGGCATCAACTTCCTCCACAGTCTGTCCCCGGCCCTGCTGCACCTGGACCTGAAGCCCAACAACGTGCTGCTGGACTGCTCCCTGAACGCCAAGGTGAGGCTGCTTCATCAAAACCCTCATTACCCACAATGCAACAGCAGCAACCACCAGGAGCTGGTGACGTCTGCTAACAGGCCTCCAGCTGCTGCAGGGACCATGCAGCTGGACTTCCCTAAAGCCCCAACTCTTCACTGTGTAAAAGTGGTGAACTTCCCCTTTAACCCTCTGCAAGTTCAGTCACTTCCTTCTTTACAGTGTTAGGAAATTCAGTCTGATGGAAAATACTTTTTACATATTTTACGTCAGGTTATATCAGTGTTTGATGTTTGTGACAGTATCAGGAGGATCAAACTAATCAATGAAGCAGTATTCTCCAGTTAGACTCAGTGAGGACTGTAAACAGCTGAGACCACAGGACGGATGAAGGTCACACTTTAACGTCGTCGCCATATTTGGATATGAAGGGAGGAGGCGGGTCTGACCCTTGAACCTGAGGTCACTGCCCAGTGTGTATGAGACTGGAGGTCAGGTCTGGTTTCACTGGAGACCACCGTGTAACAATGACATCAGAATGACTGAAAGTTTGTTTGTTTGGAGCCTCCAGTGGCCGTCGGTGGTATTGCATTTTCAGACCCAGTTATGTCCATTTCTACATCCAGTCTCCAGCCGAAGCTCAAGCTGCTGGATTCATCCAGACTGAATGTAATGTGTTTAGTTTTGCAAGAGACAAACTCCACCTGTTCACACACAGCAGTAAATAAATCCTTCTGGATTTCACCCCAGCTTTAAATTCAGTGTTTGTGCAGTAACTCTCACGGCCAGAAGAGGGAGACATTTAGTGAATTTAGTCATACTTGTCTCCTGGAGGCTGTGATTAACACTAATTACTTTAATTATTGATGACCGGGGAAATGATTGTCATATCTAGAAGATATGATGAACTGCTTTTATGTTTTTCTTTAGTTTACACAATAAACAAGTTGCTCATGAACCGAAACCAAACTTTGAAATCTCACAGATGTGGCTGCAGAATAATTATCAGACCATAAACCTGCAAATATGAGAAGTGTGTGAGTGTAACTGCTTGTTGTGCACAGTTAATGCAAACTAGTAACTACATTTATTCTTCTGCTGATTCATCACATGCATGTTCATATTGTTTGAAGTGTGTTTACAGTTTGTTTGCAACATTCACTTTGAACCTGAACCAACAGCATTTTAGTGACTGCAGTCAAATATAAAAAACAGTGATTTTCTGATGGTGACTAAGATGAAAAATGTAGTTTTAAAAAATGCTGAGTCATTTTATCCCAGTGGTTGTTTTTGTCCAGTGGATAAAATACTGGAAATACTGAGTAAAATAGTGAAATTTTAGGTAAAAACAACAATATTTTTAATAAAAATTGTAAAAGTTTGTGGTAGAAATGATAAAATGTTGCAGAAAATCAACCAAAGTTTGTATAAAACTCCAATATTGACCCAGTTGTGGGTTGAAACAGGATGTGTTAGTGTGCATCTGCATCTTTAATCCTCCTCCTTCTTCTTCTTCTCTGCAGCTCACAGATTTCGGCCTGGCCAGGATTTACCACAGCGTCTCCCAGATGTCCAAAAAAGACGACGAAGAGGAGGGCGGGACTCTCAGCTACATGCCTCCAGAGGCCTTCGAGCTCTCGTACACTCCCACCAAGGCCTCTGACATTTACAGGTAGATGATGATGATGATGATGATGATGATGATTAATTACAGCTCGCTGCAGACTGACAGATTTACTGCAGGTCACAAACAACAGACACAATGATGATGAAGAGTAATAACAGGCCTGATGTGTAAACCAGTGACAGGAAACTTCACCAGACTCTCACCTGGTGAACCACACCTGGTGCTTCATGGTTGTCAAAGATCACCCATCACTGCAAATGACAGTGGTGGACAGTAATGGAGTACATTTACTTGAGTAATGTACTTAAGTACAATTTTTCAGTATTTGTACTTTACTTGAGCATTTGTTTTTTTGGAAACTTTTACTTTCCCTCCACTACATTTCAAAGACAAATATTGTACTTTGGACTCCACTACATTCCCAGGAAGTGTGTGGTTACTTACTTAGCATGTTAGCATGTTAGCCTCTCGATGGGAAATCTGAAAACAAAAAATCAAAACCGAACAGTCATCCAACAAAGTATTATACACACTCTGCAGGAAGGAGTTTTCTTTTCATCGAAGCCCTTTCAGAATAAAATACCACATTAACAGGAAGTTAGTCGGGGATTGACTCGGGCACTGAGAACAATACAGCAATGTACTGATATTAGAAAATGTACTTTTACTTTGTACTTTTGAATATTTAAGTATTTTTAAATGCATCTACTTTTGAATACTTAAGCATTTTCAAAGGTAAGTACTTTAGTACTTTAACTTCAGTAACATTTGACCATGAGTATCAGTACTTTGACTCAAGTATTGAAGTTGAGTACTTTGTCCACCACTGCTAAATGACTGATCCTGGACTTGACCTTCCTGGTCTCTCCTGCAGCTATGGGATCCTGCTGTGGTCCATCATCACAGGGAGACAACCATATGCAAGTGAGTGTCTCTTTGAAACTCTTTTTGATTGTTTTGGTCGAACATGTGACACGACAGAAACATGGCCGACACACACACACACGTGTGGCCTCGCCTCAGTGTTTTCATGAGCTGGATTGTAATCCATTGTGCAGGAAGTAATTAAAGTACTCCTCTGGTAAAGGGAGTATGTGCAGGGTTTTATTCACACCCTGCAGCATGTCCACATTCAGGTGGACACGTGTGAGCTTTGATCCAAACATAAATAAATCTGTAGATAAGCAGCAGTGCAGCTTCATGCTTTAACACAGCAGATGCACCTGTAACGTCCCTCCCTGTCCTCCCTCCTCTGCAGACGCCATGTCCAGCATCGTGCGGTTTCGGATCCCACAGGGAGACCGTCCGTCGCTGGAGGAGATCCGGAGTCAGGCTGCAGGCCGAGCAGGACTGACGGGACTCATGGAGCTCATGGAGAGATGCTGGGAGGCGAAACCGGCCCAGAGACCCTCCTCGTTTGGTAAGAAAACCGCTTCATGTGGCACGAAAACACCCTGAACACTGGTAATTATCATGGTCGACAAACTTTAATAACCTTTAAATCCAGCTTCCACATCTGGTCCAAGTTTTTATGTCTTGTACCAAACACCTGGAAAGAGTTTGAATGTTGCTGTTTGGAGCAGGAAGTGACCATATTTGGATGTTTCTTGCTGCCTTCACGTTAAATCTCATGTCATCTTCAGAGTGCACCACTGTCACTGAGGAGCTGTACAAGATGCACAAACACGCCACGCTGGACGCCGTCCACCACGTGCTGAAGATACTGGTGAGGAACCACTGACATGATGCAGCACTTCTCTGTTTTTACCAGCAGCTCTGTTCACGTCACAGCCTGGTTCATGTTTCCACTTCCTGTCTTCAGAGCAAAGAAGAAGAAAGCTGCAGAGATCAGCTTCAGAGGCTTCACACTCTCCAGGCTTCAGGTGTGTTTGTTCAGAGGATCAGTCGTTGTGTGTTGCAGTGTTAACCTGGCGAGAATAAGCTGTGTGTTGTGTGGAGTTTCTGATCTTTTCCATTCAGAAAAATAATTGGAAAAATATCTCTCAACATCACAACCTACAGCCGATGACTTCAGCAGTTTTCAAATATGTCTGAAGCAGTTTTAATTTTTAATTAATTTACACAATGAAACATTTTACTGTGACTTTTCTAAGTGACTCGTCGCACAATCCTCAATAAACGTCGCCATTTTCCCCCCATTCATCACCAAACAACCAAAGGGATGAGGCCACGCCCACTTTGGAGCCACGTGGCTGCAACATGCATTGAAGTAGAAGCATCATTTAAACCGAACAGCTCCCAAACACAGAGTCAGCGTTTTGATATCCATTACAGGAAGTAGTTTGTTGAGCTGTGACTCTTTTCGCAGTGAGAGCCGGCGTCGCAGCGATGGAGCTTGGTGATGATGTGCAGACAGGAGGACCGCCAGTTCAGGTGACCACATGTTAATATCACCACCATGAGCTGTTAACTCTGTTTGTCTCCTAATCTGGATGAACTTCAACCCTTAAATGGACACACAGATATTTGAGATATTTACCGTATTTTCCGGACTATTGAGCACACCTGTCACGGAGCTTGCTAGCTTGTAAATAGCTAACGAGCCGATACATGACAAACACCGGTGTTTAAGTTCAAAGCGTCGGAAAAAAGTAGCTGCTTATAGTCCAGAAATTACGGTACAATGTATATACAAATGGACCAACAACCGGGTCGCACAAGTGAAGCCAAGTGCAAAAAAAAAAAAAAAGTGCAATACTGGCAACGGCCACTAGAAGCTAGCTCCAAAAACCTGACTTGAATTGAAAAACCTTGTTAGCTTGTTCAGATCCGCCTTAAACGCCGGTGTGTAAGTTCAAAGCATCGGAAAAAAGTAGCGACTTATAGTCTGGAAAATACGGTAACTAAAAATATTTTCTAGTGTCTCTGGGATAAAAATGATTCAATTTATTTCCTTTTTTCTACTTTTTAACAGGAGAAATGTAACTTTTTCTGAAGTGTTTGATGTGAAACTTTACAAGAATACATTTTAAAAAAGTGGAATTATTTGTTACATTAATCAACACTCAGAGTTAATTAATATTTGACAGCTTTAATGATCTGAGCAGTGCAGGGAAATATTTTCTCACACAATAATAAACAACACTTAGGCTACACTTATGGGAATATGAGGTCACATGACCCGAGGAGCTGCTGGTGGTTCAGAGTGGACGGTGCAGCTTGTGAAATGACTGTATCCTCCAGGATGTGCAGGCTGTTAGCTCACCCTGTGGTCCGTGGGTTATTCTCCTTTCTGTGCCTCAGATGAGTCAGTGCCAGTGTTTCTACACTGCACATGTCACATGTGGCCGTCTGCTGCTGTGGGGAAATCTACGCATCACTTCCTGTATCACCAGGGGAATTTTCACCAGAAAAAAACTGTCGAACGCAGCAAATGTAAAATGCTCAATAAAGTGTGTGGACACTGAAACATGTTGGGTTGTTTCACCCCGAGCTGGGTCAGTACTGGACTCACTGGATGCTGGGCTCATGGGCTGTTTCAACACAACATTTTGTTGTTTTACTCAAGGTTTTTCAGCATTTTGTTGTTTTTACTCAACATTTGATCATTTTGACCCCAGTTTGTTTTGTTTTTGTTCAACATTTTAGTGATTTTACCCCAAATTTTTCAGCATTTTGTCATTTTTATCCCAATTTTGTTTGTTTTATCCAAGATTTTAACATTGTTACCCCCAATTTTTTGTTTTCACTCATTGTTTTATGATTTTTACTCAACATTTTTCCGCATTTTGTTGTTTTTAGCCAAATTTTTGCTTGTTTTTATCCAACATGTTATTGCTTTTATCCAATATTTTATCATTGTTACTCCCATTTTTTTGTTTTCACTCATCATTTTATTGTTTTTACCCAACATTATTCAGCATCTTGTTGTTTTTACACAACATTTTATTGGTTGGTTGCTGGCATCTTGATGGATAAAACATCTTCTCAAAAATTCTGGGTAAAAACAACAAAATGCTGTTTGGTAATAAAATTCAACTTGTTGGTTAAAGCCACAAACATTTGGTCAAAAACTTTTGATAAATTCAACAAGCTTGTAGTTCGTCCCACATTAACCAGCAGCTCTGGGTTAAAACAACCCAACATGTTGTTGTGTGCAGATCAAATATTCTCATTTTCTCCGAGCTGTGAGTTTAAAGTGTGAAGACTTTCAGTCTCCTTTGTCTTTGAGGTGCGACCTGTTTGCAGCTCGACATCAACAGACTGAACCTCTGCTTCCTGTCTTACAGGAAGTGGCTGGTGGTTGGGCTGCGAACCAAAGAGACAGGACCAGAGTGAAAGGTAAGAGTAAGAAACCACAGCTGCAGAGGGGAAGCTTTAGATTTCCACCGTGATTCAGACAAACCAGTCATGTATGAAGGTCTGACGGTGTCATGTGGTCCCTTCAGGCTCCTCCTCGCCTCGACCTGCCAGTCATGTTCAGGTCGACCACAGCCGCTCATCCTCGGACTATAAAGTGAAAGCGTCCTCTGTGCATCCCATTCACTCGTCGCCGCCGTCTCCTTCAACTCGGAGGCTGAATCCTCAGAGCAGAACAGCACAGACCTCCCAGCTGCCTCCCAGGGAAAGCTGGTTCCCACAGTACCAGGTGGGTGTGTCGATTGTCACATTGCTGCTCAGGTTATTCACCTATTGGCCAAAAAACATGTTTTATATCCAAGTTCAATCACATTTGCTTCCTGGACATTGACCATATTTGAACAGCATCACAGTGGCCTGAGGTAAACCTGGTGGATAAAGGACAGGAATGTTTTCACGGTGGTTTCCAGTAAGAATCTGTCCGTCCACACCCAGCTCACCTGTGGGTGTTTTATTTATTAGTCCTGTGACTGTCAAACAACTGAACACAACTGTTGGTGATTAATGAATGTAGGTCAGAGCTGAGCTGTGACACACAAATAATATTATACTGCAACATACAAGATCCTCTCTGACTGCCAGCGCTCCTGTATTTTAAATGGTGTTGACCCATCATGAATGAAACTGGACTTAGATTGTGTGAGTGTGTGAACGCTCATGATTCAGACGCACAAACTCACAGCAACAATTGTGTTTTATTAACCCTTTAAACCCTCAGGCCCCCAATTGGAGGAGACTGAGACTTGTCTCTGCTATTTTTCTACAGTTGAAATTTCAAAATAAGAGCTCATGGCTTAAGGGGTTAACTAAAAAAACAACATATGCATCAACACAACACATGCTCCCAGGCTTTTAGAAAAAGTGTTTCAGGGAAAACAAAGTGGATTTTAAGGAATTAAAAGAACAAATATTGTTGCAAACCAGTTTATACATTAAAAACTGTTTGGTTGTCAATATTAGATTAATTATATGTTGGGTAGAAACAATCAAATGCTGGAAATTGTTGAATAAAAGCCACAAAACTTTGGGTAAAAACTAAGGCTGTCAAAGTTAATGCAGATTAATCCATCATCATGATTAATCTGATTAATCATTTTAACTCAATTGATCTGCAGCACAGAATGACTCTGAACGTCCACACCTGCACCAATAGGAAGTTAATCATGTGGTGACAGGAAGCAGAACCAACCAATAAAAATGGAGGATGCTAAACAGCACGTTGGTCCTCTCTGTAGGAAACCTGAGGACAAAAATATCAAGACAGAATAGTGACTGACACTCTGCAGGAAGTAGTTTTCTTTTCACCGAAGCCTTTCCAGCATAAAATACCACATTAACAGGAAGCATACATTAGCACATACTGCTAGCACTTTAGCTAACACATCACCAAGCTTGCGACAAACCACCCTCAAGCAAAATGAAACACGATTAATATCGATTAAAAGGTAATGATATTTAATCGTGATTAATCCACATCAACCCTGTGATTAATCTGATTAAAATTTTAATTGACAGCAGTAGTAAAAACAATCCAATGCTGTAAAATGTTCATCAGTTGTACACAACAACAACAACTTCTCCTTGCTGTTGGCTCTGTGCAGCGTCAGTTCTCCAGCCCCGACACGCTCCCTGCAGGAAGAGTTTACATCCACTGCGGCAACGTCACTGGATTTCAGCACGGCAACAACAACACCATGCACATCTACACCGCTGACCCCTCGGCAGAGAGGAAGCGGCACCCGACAGCACCGTCCACCATTAACCTCCCGCCGCCGCGCTGAGGGACGAGCGGTCTGGAGCATGCGAGCCTCTAAAGTGATGCATCAGTATTTTTTTCTATTTATTCTGCTTGTTTTGTTGGGAAATTTGGACGCCGGTGAAGCAAAATCTCACACCTCTGTTTCTGCCCGGTCAGCAGTGTAGATCTGAGCCAGGTCTGGTCATATGGTTTTTCACCAACAAGTATCCACGGTGCCAAAAATCACTTTAACCACAGACTGGCTATTAATCAGGAAGGGTTGATATGCAGTTCATATGTGGTCCTGTTTACAAGTTATTTTCTTTTAGGTTAGAAACAGAGACCGTCCAACCGTTTGTCAAAGTCGTGTTTTGATCCCTCCCCCTTCACATGCATTAAATTATTCCACATACATTGTGTATATACATGTTTTTGAACAAAGCCTGGTTTTTGTACTAAATTTATTTGGCTTCTTTCACACTTGCTTTCCATTTGAAATGTTTTATACTTTATTTTATTGTATGTGTTTTCTAAACAGTACCGATCATGAGGTTGAATTTGAATTAAATGGCTTGTTGTATTTGAATAGCTCACTCAGTAGAAGCAGGTTGTAGCTTCAGTGAAGTGTTGGAACAAACGCCTGTGAAATATTTATGATGTTGCATAAAAAGCTTTATCCTAAAGGATGGTGTTACTCTAAATTACAGGAATGTGTTTGTCTCTGGGTCCCACTGTAAACATAAACGGTTAAAATCCAGTTGTGTCATTTCCTTGTTAACAGGTGTATTTTTAAAACAGCTGATCACTGTAGCTTTTGAAGAGTGAACAGTGTATTTGTTGGGGACTATTTTCAGCGGCGGATGAACACGGATTTGGTGCTTTAGTGTTTTTACAGCAGCAGGAACATCAGACTTTAACTCCGAGGGTGCTTCAGTACAAATACAAGTAAACTTTCTGATTGTACAGTTTAATAAAATCTCTGTTTGTACTCAGATGTTGCTAATCTCATATTTACAGTTTCCTGATGCATCACTTTTTGCCGCTGGTTAATTTAACTGAGCAGCTGTTTCAAGATATGATGGTTTTTTTGTTATCTCGACATCTTAAACTAACAAAATGTAAAGTAAATGGCATTAAAAAAAACATGCGATAAATAGTCGACCATCAGAAAGTCAACGGTTGTCAAACAAGAGGAGGGATTTTCCTTTTTAAGGCTTTAAACTGTTCATTCGTCTTTAAACAAACACAGGAGCACTTTCAGTTTAAAATGCCTCATTAACAGGAAGCATACATTAGCACATACTGCTAGCACTTAAGCTAATGCATCACCCAGCTTGCGACAAACCACCCTCAAGCAAAATGAAACATGATTACTATTGATTAAAAGGTAATGATATTTAATCGTGATTAATCGCGATTAATCCACATCAACCCTGTGATTACCATATTTTCCAGACTATTGAGTGCACCTGTCTATAAGCCGCTATTTAATTTAGTCGAACAGTTTCATGTGGTCGACTCTGACCGGGACTGATGTGACGACGCTAAACGTATCGGCGGCACGGAGCTTGCTAGCTTGTAAAAGCCAATGAGCTTCTTGCCGCGGATACATGAGAAACACCGGTGATTAAATTCAAAGCGTCGGAAAAAAGTAGCAGCTTATAGTCCGGAAAATACGGTAGTCATGACCTGAGGTATTCACTTTAAGAGGAGAGTCCAAAGAAAATAAAGTCTTAAGATTCACTTTCCTGCCCTCACTGGGTTTCCTTGGCTTGCCTGTAGGTGGCGTTTGTGTTTTTTTTGTTCAGTAATTGTGTGTTATTCGCATCTCGTCACGTTTCCTGTGTAATACACGTCTTCCAGTTCACTGGGAAACTTTTCCCCACAAGAAATACACTTTGAAGATCAGTTATGATTGTTTTACACCAACATATATTAGTAAATGAAATCTGATTGACTTAAAAACTCACTAGTTATGAATTTAAACCAGTTAAACTGAGTGTTTCATCTTCCCTGTGATAGCGTTTGACTTTGAAGACGCGACACGCCGTTGGCTTTTCGAGAACCAAAGTCTTCGCTTGATGTTTTTTTGTTCTCCAGACACGACTCTCTAAAGTGCTAACACAGGCCTCTGCTGTGCACCGGGACACTGAGACTAATCGGTAGTGACGGTCCAGTGTGAACTCAGCAGGATCCTGGCACCGGTTCCCCTCCTCTGCCGCCAAACCTCCATCTGCCACCGGATCCACCGCCGAGAGACGCTCGCTCGCTGTGCGTCAACGGAGACGGCAAATTCAGACGGTTTCAGATTTTTACAACAAATCTGCACATTTTTAATCACTGAAAGACCTCAAATAATAAAAAACATAATTGTGCAGTATGTGTGAGGTGTACCAGTACTTTTATGAAGGAGATTCTGTGTTTTGGTTCAAACCCGCAATACACCTCAAACCACAGGGATGCTACTATTTTAAGAAAGACCGTCTGTCTTCATACAGTGATTTATGGAGCATATGTAAAGAGTAATGGAGGTGGTTTGGAGGCCACCAAAGTGTCAGCATTTACCCAAGGACGTGTGGTAAGCTGGTCAGACGGGGAACGGTAACATTATGCTTAAGGTAAATACAAACACTACAAATGTTGACATGAAAGTGAAGTCTGATGAAAAGTGCTGCATTGATGATTCTGACCAATCACATTTTAGTATCTGCTAGTACTTGGCCCACCTTTCTTTTTGGACCAGGTACTAGAAAGTGGTACTAGGTACTTTTTGCAAAATGAAAACCAAACCGAGTAGAGTCAAGTAGGTACCATGTGGTGAAAATGCACCAATTGTAAAATCTGGAAATACTTCGGATTTAATGTCACTTACACTTCACAGAATAATACAGTCATGGTTGTTGGTGCAGCCCGGGGTTATACTGCAAACAGGAACAGCTACCAGTGTGCTTTTAACCTGGTAAACAAACACATTCTACAGAAGTTAGCCCACTTCCTGTTTTGTACTTCCTGTTTCTATTTCTGAAAGTCCTCAAAATGTGGGAACTGACACAGAGATTTGTAGATCAATAGCTATCCTCAGATAAAGCATTGTAGATAGACACAACTGACATTCATTATTGTCTTTATTGCCACAAACATTTGCTACTTCACATTTCATGCACTAAAGGAAAAACCTTGGACAAGCCGACATTTGGTGTAAGCAAGCAGAGACACCACACGACAACAGACAGTAAAGGTGCAAATGGAAATTACATTCAGGATTATTTGGTGCAAGGTGGTTTCACCCGTTTGTCTGATTTACATGAAGACGCATCAAAGCAGTTTGATGTCGATCCCAACATCAGAGTGTATCCATCAGAGACTGTATATAGCAATGGACGAAGCAAAAGTGAAGCCAATGCTGAAGTGCAACAAAGTGCAATACCACCGATGGCCACTAGATGCTGACTCCAAAACACCTCAGTTCAGAAATCATCGTTTTAAATCGTGAACTACTCAGTCAGTACAGTACAGTCAACTCTTCCTCTCAGGTGGTCCATCGTAAAATAATTTCATCATTAAGGAGATATTAGGTGGAGAGAAGGGGAGGAGTTAGGGGTGTGGTTAGCTTGATTCACTAGAGTCTCATACACATTGGACAGTAACCTCAGGTTCAAGGGTCAGACCCTCCTCCTCACTCCTCCTTTCATATCCAAATATGGTCACTTCCTGCTCCAAACAACCAACATGGCGATGTTCAAATGCCAAACTCCTGGAGGTTCGTCCATTCTATATACAGTCTATGGTATCCATTAATACCTCCTTGTTTGTGCCAAGGGCTTTAAAGAAACAGAACACTCTTTATTTTACCCCCTGCCCACCCCGTCATACCTGTGGCTATGACAAGTACCTCATCTCTCAATCAGTCCTACATGGGGAAGACCAGAAACCCAGAGAAAGTGGAATACTTCCACCCTCCCATCAGGTTCCCCCTCTCCAGTTTCAGATAAGCCTTGTCCCCTCTCTCCATCATCACCAGCCCGGCGTTTGTGGCAGCTTCCCTGGTCACATCCTGGTCGCCCGCGAAGGCCGAGATCACAGGCCAGCCGTTCAGAACCAGACTCACCTGGGAAAGATGGAGATGGAGAAGGAGTATGGTTGTTGCTCTTTGAGGAAATGGATACTCGTATATTTGTTTCTGTAGTCTTTGTTACTGTAATCAATTAAAGAAAGTCTTTAAGGAAGGACTGAGTCATTCCCACACTCTGAAACCCCCATAACTGAGAGTTCACTTCCCAAATAGGGTACAGCACAAACAGGAAACTGAATCGGATGCACAAACAGGAAGTCAGATGCACAAACAGGAAACTGAATCGGATGATCAGCTTATTGGAAGTTTCGGGCCTGTTTCAATTGAAATGTGTGAAATGTCCCCACTTAATTTTAAATTTAAACAATATCTTTAATTAACTTTAGTAAGTAAAGAAACATGGGACTAAGATTGAAGTTGTGACCGATCTCATCCTGTTACCCCCCCAGGCGTTATGCTAAGTTAGCTACTTAGCTGTACGATTCTTCTAAACTAACTCTTGCCCCAGGAAGTAAATACAGTAGGTGTACTTTACAAGATGTTCTTTGAAGTAGAAGATCTTACTTGTATCGTCTGCCGGTTATAAACCTTCACAACATGAAAGCTGAAACTGTAGACTCCTTTTCTGGGCGCCACAAAGATACTCCTCGCTGGGTCAAAATGGCTGCCGACGTTCACTAAGATCTAAGAAGCAGAAGAAGAGAAGGATGAAGAAATTCAACCAGACCTCAAAGCAGAGCAACTACTGGTCCAACAAGATTTGTAATATTTGATACAAAGTCTGTAATCGTCAGTTGTTTTGTGACATTTGTTTTACCATGAATGTGTTAATGTTTTATCAGCCACTCCGATTGTTGGATTTTTAAAATACTTTGGTCAGTGATTTACTTTCATACATATGCAAATAAAGAAGGACTGGACATGCAGCACCCAGTTGTGACCTGATTAATGAAAGCTATGCATCCTGACAGTGACTCAGGTCATTATCATGTCTGTAAACAAAAACCTGGCAGAAAACAATGAAGCCTCGGTTTTAAATGTCGGTCAGTCCGTCCACCATTCTGGTCCACGCTAAAATATCCCAGCATGAATTTTTATATAGACCACTGAGGTATTTTATTTTTAGGATTACCACAGGTAAACCCCTGACTGTTCATCTTACAGATAATTACCGTATTTTCCGGACTATAAGCCGCTACTTTTTTCGGACGCTTTGAACTTAAACACCGGTGTGACTCAGTATCGGCAGCACGTAGCTCGTTAGCTTTTTACAAGCTAGCAAGCTCCGTGCTGCCGATACATTTAGCCTCGTTACATCAGACCCGGTCAGAGTGGACCACATGAAACTGTTTGAATACATTTAATAGCGGCTTATAGACAGGTGTGCTCAATAGTCTGGAAAATACGGTATACAGATTCTGGTTATTTCCTCTCAGGCCACTATGACCGTCACATCTGTGGTTGTACAGACACTCTTCACTCCATCAGGATGAACTGCAGTAACCTCGGCGGCTCCTTGGCTTTTGGCTCCATCATTTGGTCACATTTTGAATCTGTCCAATAATTGCACTGGTTTGTCTCTTCTTCCATCAGGTACAAAAAGTCTGAAAAGTACTGATCACATCTCCATGACTTTTGTTTTTAGATCTCTATTATTTAAAATATACACATGTTTACGACTTGGTGATTTGTGAATTCTCATTTTGAAGAAGTTACTGTGTTGGATTTTTGGAGCCTAAAGTGACCATATTTGGCAATGAAGGGAGACAGACCTGACCCTTGAACTGGAGGCCACTGTTCAGTGTGTGAGACTGCACCCAAACACCCAAAGATGATTCATGTTTTTACATACATCTGTGGTGTTCATCGTTTAGGCTCCACCCCTTTAATCCACATTTTTATTGAAAAACATGAAAAACATGTCAATCATTTTCCAAATATTTGCTTTGTCAGATTGAGGCATGGTGTTTGGTGAAAATGAAACTTGTCTGACGTCTTATGTACAGTAAACACTTCTGAAGCTCACCTGGTCAAAGTAGATGGTCATGGTGCGGTTGCTCATCTCCGAGGGTTCGTGGTTGGTGTTGCGGATGGCTGAGAAGGCCACTCGACCAGTTCCTGACCTCACCGACATGCCCAGAGCGTTGCCCGATGGCTCCGCTGACGGGGTGGAGTCGCACACCACCAGACACTTTCCCTCCAAGACGATTGGCTCTGTGTCATTCTGACAACTGACCCCTGAGGGCCCCCAGGGGACGAGGAGCACCAGTCCAATGAAAAACACTGAGCGAGGGGCGAAGTAAGATGTCGGGGGAAGAGACGGAAAGGACATAGCTCCAAATAAAGATGAATGTTTGGTGTTTACGATCTTTTTTTGTGCGTTTTTTGCGCCTCCAAAACTCTTCAGCGAGACCGGGCTGTGTTGGAGTGCACCTCACTTTACCAACAAGGTCATAATTTCAACCAGGGTTCGCTCTCATTTCATGAACTGATTCAATTAATCCTCCGTGAAGAGTTCTGCCAACTCTGGCCCGAGCCGGACTCTCTCTGGAGAGGACTAGCAGTTGGCACCAAGATGGCGGCTTCCCAAAACAGCAAACAGGAAGTCCATATATAGACAGTATAGGTGTCGATTTCCAGTTCCTCACACCACAGCGAGAGTGGCCATCCGCCAAGCGAGCGCTGCCACAGAGATCCAAACCGGTTTGGAGGCTTTCAGAGGTTTCAGGTCTGAGAATCAATAGATGACATGACACACGTTAAAGCTGCGTTATGTTTGTTGTTTACTATTCCTTTATCAACACCATCGATGCTTATCAAAATGAAAACACACAATCACACAGATTATCACTGACTGGACAGTTTCTCAGCTTGCACTTTAAATTAAATATTAAATACTGTAAGTACCTGCTGGGTTCATTTACCCAGTAAGATTTTAGCAACATTTGAGTATTTTTATCCAGTATTTTGTTTTGTTTATTCAATATTTTGTTGGCGTTTACCATGTACTGTTGGTTTAAACCAGTATTTTGTTGGTATTTACCAGGATTTGTTTTGTTTACGCAGTATTTTCTTGTTTACAACCAGTTTTTGTTTGTTTTAATCCAGTATATTCTTGGCTTGTACCAGCATATTGTTGTTTTCAACTAGTATTTGTTTTGTTTACGCAGTCTATTGTTGACTTTTACCAGTTTATTGTTGGTTTTTTACCAGGATTTGTTTTGTTTACTCAGTATTTTGTTGTTATAACCAGTTTTTGTTCTTTTAATCAAGTATTTTGTTTTTTTTTACCAGTATTTCTTGTGTTTCCTCACTATATTCTTGGCTTTTACCAATTTATTGTTTTATTTAACCACTATTTTGTCACTATTAGTTTCTACCTAAAAAACCAAACAAATCCAACAAGATACTGTGTAGCAATAATCCATCATACTGGGATAAATTAACCCAGGCTGTAGTTAGTTCTGGGTTAAAACAATCCAACACCCTCATGTGTGAGGTACCAGATGATGATTTTGTTTCTGTATGAACATTCATCATTCAATCATCATCATGTGAGAGATAAATCATCACTACGCAACATGCTGCTACCATCATTCTGTGTTTGTCTTGAGAAACACTTTGAGGAAACTGGAATCGAACTCCAACCTCATCGCTGTTTATTGAAATTAAAAACAGTCTCACCTACACTGATCACTTTGCTTCGTTATGTCCCAGATTAAATGTGTGAATATTGATAGAAAACTGGTTATATTGAAAAGCAAAGTGAGCAGAAATGATGAGGTAATGCTTTGGCCAGGAAGAGGCCCGCATGAGCGCTGCCAGCTGGACTCAGGAGGGGGGACGGTGGACTATCACAATCCCACCACCGAGAGGCCATCTGTGGGTAAACACTCCCACTCCTTCACCCCGTGCCCCTTTCATATTCAATCCCTTTCTCTGCACATACATTCCTCCACACACTCAGACAGGAAACCAGCGTTGTTAAGAAGTGACAAAGACAAGTGATGAAACAGATTTGCAAAAACATTGTGTTAGATGAATCGCCACAATCCCCCAAAAACACAGCCAATTTTTTTTTTTTTACAAAATCAACTCTGAAAGCATGCTACTGCCAAAAACAGTCCATCACCCACCTCTCACTTCCAGCGCTCCTCCTGCAGCACGGTGCAGAAACAAACCTGCCTCAGTAAAGTTACAGCATCCCAAGAGCCTGGTTACCTTCAGCGTTATGCCTGCTCCTCTTCCTCTCCTCTCCTCCCTGCCATACCTCTACCTCCCCCTCTCCCTCTCTCCAACTGTCTTGCTGTTTCAGGGAACCCCTGCGTTCGAGCAGACGTTTAATCACATCACGAGCATCGCCGCCCTTCTGTTCTCACGGCTCCTCGACCCCCTACTGTACCTGTTTCCCCTCCTCCTCATCCTCCCCTTTACCGCAGATACCACACAAAGGATGCTGCCATGGATCCTCTCTGTGGTAGAAAGATCTGCCGTTCATCTGCAGGTAAACATCTTATTATAGCTGACAGCGTTTGCAGTGGGGAACTGTTGATTACCGCCCACGAGGAGGTTACGCTCTCGGTTTGTTGACTGAACAAATCTCAGTATTTTCATTTATTTATTTTTGAGAGAGAGGGAGATTTTGGGCAAGATCAGAAGATGAGATCCTGTTGAAAAAAATCAAATCCAGAAATGATTTACGATGACTGACAATGGGCGACTGTTAAAGAAAAAACAAAGCATCAGAGGAAGAAGAAGGGAGGAGGCGGGTCTAACCTTACAACAGAGGCCACTGACCAATGTGTGTGAGACTGTCCAGGTCTGGTCCAATGGGATCAGACTCTCTGCATTTGAATGTCACCAATTTGGCTTTCAGAACTGACCATATATGGCTAAGACCCTTCAACCTGACTTCCACATCTTTGGTAACACTCAAGTGGTTAAATTAGCTAGTGTGTTGTGTTGGGTTATAGAGGAATACACAAGAGTATTGTCTCTATAGCAGTAGTAATTAACTCAACAGTCTAGAAATGGTAAATGCAGTACATTTATATAGCACTTTCATGACCTAAGCTAGGTCCCAAAGCACTTTACAAGCCAACTCATTCACCTATTCACACACAAATGGCCACCGAGCTGCCATTCAAGGCGCTAGCCACCATTGGGAGCAACTTAGGTTCAGTGTCTTGCTCATGTGGACAGGAGCCAGGGATCGAACCCACAACCTTACGATTCACAGGCGACCCACTCTACTGCTGACCCACAAAATAATCAAAGCAACAAGTGCACCTTTGTAGTTGTAAAAGAAAAAAGAAATCGGGCCTCGAATACAACCCTGAGGGACTCCACAACTCTGCAACATGCAGTAATATATTCTGAAACTTACTTTATATGATCTCCACTGAACAAATTAAAGTACATCAACAAGGACTAGTTCAGTTCAGGACTAGTTCAAAACTACCACAACACCTGTTTTATGTCAGGAGGTTGTCCAGACAGAAACTTCAGAGACAATAAACACACTGTAAGCTGAGTGACGGAGGTGTAATAAGCAGCTGTAAAACATGGACATACTTCATACAGGTTGTGCAAGAAAAAAGTCCCTGCAGCTGTGATGCAGCTCGTACATACTGCTTATTGAATCATCAAAAACATTTACACACAGGGAAGAAAAAACAGCTTCACAGTTTTCTTCCAAAACATTTATTTAACATTAGACAGAGTGTATCTCAGTGTATACATTGGCCTGTTTAGGCTACAAATTTCAAATATTGAATAAAATTCACCTTCTCCAGGATACAACTTATATATTTGCGAGTCAGGAAACATTATTTGAATATCAAAAAAGTCAAAAACTGTTCAAAGCACACACCCAATGACTCTAATTTTAAAACTCCTAAAGTGTAGCCTGTTGCAGGCCGGTGTCGACTTGTACTGTTACTGAATAATAACCCGATAAAGGATCTCAGAGGTTCAAACTGCAGCATCTGTTTTTGACACATCACACGTCTGACTCTCTGATTGGTCCCTGGAGGGGACAGATGACCAGCGGGGCCACGTTTTTCCCGTTGTCTTGAACACAGGGGTTGAAGTACGGGTGCAGCGGCTCGGTGAAGCTGCACCCGCTGTAGCTGTGGATGTGAGTCTTCGCCTCGGCGTCGAAGAAGGACACCAACCCTTCCTCGTAGTCCAGGAACACGCCCACTTTGCGAGGGGTTTCCTGGAGGTGGAGGGTGACGGAGGGGCTGGTGCAGGCGCTCAGACTGCCGCCTTTACGCCGGCAGATGGCCCAGTAACCGCTGTCAGGACGGACTGTGATGGCCCCCATCCTGTTGATGGACTCCCTGGCCACGCCGAGATCCCAGTCTGTTTTATCCCCCACCTGAAAACACAACACAGGGAGTTAGACAGGAAACAGGAAACACAATCAACATGTTAACAAAATGTGCAAATGTTTCCAATAAGGAAAAGAGGTTTATGTGGAGGCCTCTACCTCAACGATCCAGTATCGTCTCCCACATGTGAAGCTTTGTTTCCCCAGGACACAAACGCAGGAGTCAAACCTCCGAGGATGATCTTCCTTCTTTGTGTGGGAGCCGACGCTCACCTGGGAGTCAGTGCATGCATCGTTACCATCGTCATCATCTTCATCACGCAGTAAAAACCTTCCAGCTTCAACATTTATGTGTTTAGTTAATTGATTGTGATACCTTCTTTCCATCTGGAGACACGTGCACCCAGCATGAAGCAGTCTCAGGATCCAGAGTGACATCAGCTGCAGAACAACATCCATTAGTCCATGAATGCACCAGGCTACCAGAGTTTAACTGGTTTATTTATTTATAACAGCAGTAGGAGTGTGTTTGGGAACATACCTGCATACTGATTCATCTTGTCTGCTTCTGCAAAGAAAAGAAAAACTTATTATCATGCACTTTTTTGTTTTGTTAAATCTTGAGGTTATTTTCCAGAAAGAGTCACTCACCTACTGCCGACAGTTTGTTAGTGAGTTCCTGGCAGACGCCCACCAGCTCAGACACAGCTCTCCTCACGACGCCCATGCAGTTATCCGGCTGCACCGTGACCTCAGACCACTCCCTGGTGGACGGGAGTTTGCTCAACGATTGAAAACCCTGAAATGGTAAAGATGCACCTCTCATGAGATTTTAAAGAGACGAACGCTGCAGCACAGATAAGATCTTGCGACGCAGCCGAGGCGTCTGACCTGCAGGAGGTGGAGGGGGCTCTGCGAGGCCTCCAGCTGATGCAGCTCGCTCATCCTCGCC
>OOFC01013413.1:0-12825 GCA_900323345.1 Pseudochromis fuscus | reverse complement strand
GAGAAAAAAAGAGAGAGGGGGGGGGGGGGGGGAAAGGAGCAGAAACAAGAAAAACTGGAGGAAGAAAGTGGAGCATAGTGAGGAAGATACGAAGAAGGAGGGAGATAAGAAAGGAGGTGAAGGTGCACGGGAGATATTAGCGACACAGAGAAATGTGAATGGGTTTTGGCACGAGGGTGAGGAAAGGGACAGAATGAAGCGTGGATGAAGGATTGTTTGAGAGCAAGGGGAGGACAAGCAGCGGAGAAGAAGAGTGGTTTGATGCAAAGGAGCGAGCAGGAAGGAATGAATAAGTGAGTAAGACAAGGAAAAGGGATTAAGGAAGAGGCGATTGAAGCAAGAAGAGGGGGGAAAAAATTCCAAGGAGGAAGAAACCCATTTTCTAAGGAATATCCTGGGTGTAATATCCCACATCTGCCACTAGAGGGAGGAGCACATCTTTCCAGTTGCTGCTCATTATCAACGATGATTTGGCTGATAAAATGGATCCTACATAGGATTAAGTTACTGGAAGTGGCTGCCTCAGTGTGCTTCAGACAAGAAAAGTTAGAGGAGGGAGGAGATTTACCCGGGATTTGCGGACGAGATAGCAGATGCAGCAGTAGGAGGAGAACATACACGCACTGGATTGATTCATCTCACTAAGGACTACTGCCTCCCACTATTTTCCTTTCGCTCTGTTATTATTTTGATCGCCTTTTCTCTGCAGCCCCCACCAGCACCACCACACCCCTCTCATTTCTCCCATGCCCACCCTCCTCCCCTCCCTCTCTTCCTCTTTCTGCTGCCAGCAGCATCTGCCTCTCCTCCTCTGATTCAGTGATTGCAGCAGAGTGCCCATGTCATTACTAAAACGGGGGGTTGTGTGTGCGCCGTAATTGCCGCACTGCCTTTCCAGAAGGCAGAGCAGTACCTAGCTAATCTTAAGTGCCATGTGAACACATGCATGTAATTGCAGCAGCATCGTTTTCTTAGAACAATTTGTGTTTTAGAAAATAAAAGCAGCGGTAATCACAGGTAGAGTACCAATAAAACAAGCTTCAGAAGAGCAGGTATGTACTATTGGAAGGTTAAAAGTCACAGAAAACTGAACATACAATGATCCCATGATATAGATTTTTTTTCAGACTCCCTATGGGTTTAATTGGGGCAATTTTACAGGTAAAAAACATCATTATTGTCACAAAAAAAGAGACGAGACGGATCAAAATAAATAACTTCCTGTCATTTCCTGTTGGCCTGCACCTGTGAGCCACCTCCCACTCAGATGAATGCTGAGCTACAGGTGCAGAGACACTGAGTCATACAGCACATGTATGTCTATATCATGTCTCCATCCATCTGACATTTATTCTCGCTTCCCTCCTTTCACTGCTTTTCTTTCTCCGTTCTTTTAAATGGCGGTGGCCCTCTTCCCCACGCACCAACAGCTGTGTCTTCATATATATACAGTATGCACACGCACGCATGCGAACACCATCTCCTCAGCCTATGTGAGCCATTTTTGCGCAGGCAGGCGTGGGTAGAGAGACCCCTGGGGAGTGGAAGTAGGTACTGCAGAACTGAGAGGTGGTCTATTTTAGATCACTGCAGCAGCACAGAGCAGTGAGGGGGGGAGGTGGGGAGAGAAATCAAAGTATACTAGTGAGGATGCAGGATGTACTTCAGAGCTCCTCTGTTTGCTGGTTAGACGCTGGCCTCAAACTCTCCCTGAGTCTCTGAGTTGTCTCTTTGCACATCATTTCATCCACACTCTGGTGCTCCAACAGTGAATGTCACACTGTTTTCAAGCAGGGCCAAACTCTTTTTCCTCTATTGCACATGACAGTTTTGATTGAATTTTCCACTTTTATGTGTTTGAATTGGATAATTTTCTGTAACTTGACAATTAGGGCTGTGAGTTTTTTAAAAATTAATAATATAAATTCAGATACTCCACACCGCCGCTGTAGCGAGTCTCAAAACTCATCCCAAAACCACTGTTGGCACTTCCTTCTCTGTAACACGTGTAGAGTCAAACAATTGACCACACATCGGGAGTACGAGTTCGGTTCTGCACGCCTGTATTATGTGACTTTTGACACTAAATAAACACCATAGAAACTTATTCAAATGGTCTGGTAAGGTCATAGTACTCAATACAGTTATGAACTCATCACCCCACGTTCGAGCGAATGTTCAAATATCAAATAAAAAGTAACATCCCTAGTGTTAACTTCCTGGTTTTCGGGAACCCCTCCTTAAGGACACCAGGGGATTCCTTGACCTAATTTTTTAGGAGTCACTGTGCTAGCGTAGCTCTCTGATTTTTTTAATGCGCAAAGATTGCCGTTTGACTTAGACAATGACTCCTAATTAATCCTCTGACACCGCTACCACTTTAGACTTCAACAAACCCCCAGCCCGGCCACCGTCAGCCCTCGTCCCCCACCCCCACCCTAATTCCAGCTCCATCTCCATTGACAGTACTGGAGATGTACGCAGTATGACCCCGAGGTTGATTGAAGTGAAGTGAGGGATAATAAGTTTGCACAGCAGCGATGAAACTTCTTTGACACGCTGATGAAGTGATGCTAATTGCCAAGTGCCACTGAGAAGTGCTCCATTAACGCGTAGGGAAAAAAAAAAACCTGAGAAAAACAGAGCGCTGACAGTTGCACTAAATCCTTTAGTTAAAGTAGTGGATTCAGAATGAAGTGATGCTCCGCGGACAGACTGCCACCCTGTTGTCGGATTTGGGAGGAGGTGATTTGCTAATGAGCGACTCTTTTTGTGCACTGGGAACTAAAAAATGTCTTCCTTGCAACAACCATGAAATGTGTTTTACTGCTGTGTGATTATCTCCTGCTCATGTGAAATAACGATGGTTTACTGCTGACATTGAAATGTCTGTTTTTTTTCCTGCTTTATTATTTCACTGTGTAGTAATCCTGTTGTTCAGTGACTGCTGGTTCTGTGTGCGATTCTTAGCTTAATTTACCTCATTACTGCTAATGCTTTTCTAAAGTGTATCACTGTGCCGACAGCTACCATAAGTTAGCACTTACGCAAATGTAATCATACGATATCTAAATAATTCATAAATCTGTTTAACATGTCAGTGAATTTAAAAAATAATAATTTTAAACTCAAGGTAACTAGAATGCTGTTAACTTGTCTAACCGAACAAACCAGCCCAAAAACACATCCTCAAGTTCTTCCTGTCCTAACTAAAGCTGATTTAAAGTACATAACTTGCTAAACATTTGCCATGTTGCCCTTCTAACCTCTAACCTTTCAACTTCCAGATTTGTTTGTAACCTCTCTTAATTTGTCTTCTCCAAATTTCTTAAAGGGAACTTTGATAATGAGCGCCTGGCTATTGCTAGACAAAGAATCCCATACCGACTTGGTCGGGTAGTTGACGAGTGGCTACTCGACAAAGGTAATAAAATCCCTTTAACTCCACTAATGATCTAACCGCCTAACCTACCGTTAACCACCACTCTGCAGGAGGTGCAGTGCCACGTTACAGGGGTGAATGTGATTTGGCAGAAGTATAGGTCCCCTATAATCCACTGCAGGTTAAACAAGCCTAATTATGACTCATACATCATTAACTAATTAATTTCTTTATCTCCAGTGGTTGGAAACCAAGCTGGAAATAAGACATAGTTGGAAGACATTACTGGTTCATGAATTGGCATCCAAAGCCTGATTGTATAGAGTTTGGATTCTGAATCATTGGTGTGCAGATATCCAGGGGACCTGACCTAAAGCACCTTAACCTGGGGCTGCATCTCTTCAGAGAATTAACCCCCAAATAACCCAACATAACCCCCAATAACCTGACCACATGTAAACAGCCTACTGATTCCGTTTGCTTCTTTCCTGTGTCTTTTGTTGGCTGAATGTGAACTTGTATTGACTACATTTAATCACTCATGAAAACAAACCAAGAAAAAAAAAAAGAAGTATGAATTTATCACTGGATTTTTCCAGAAAAAGAATCTCTCCCCTTCCCCCCATGAAAGTCACTAAAAGTTAAAGGGACTGTTGAAGTGTTTGTTCAGTAATAAATCTACATTCATTGCAGCGTGTGGGCGTCATTTTCCCGCCCAACATAATGCATAACTAGCGCCATAAGTTTTCGAATGTGATCCCATCAAAGTGATGATTCTTTAACCCTTTGAGTGCCGAATGTCCCGACCTCTTTGTCTTTGTCTTGTGCCGTGTGTTTGTGCTGCTGAAGGTGGTTGATTCTTTAAAACAAGAGAGGAATAAAGTAGGCAGCTAAATGAAGCTGAGTCACAAAATAATTTGTGCAGTAAAAGCACTGCAGACCCTCATTTCCCTGTGAGAAGTCAAGACAAGAGCACACAGAGTACAAACAGTGTCTATATAAGTGCAGAGCTCTGGTGTAGATTGTCAGAGTGTTCAAACTTCTGAGACTTTACAGTAATGTTTGCATTAACTATTTTTTATTTGCATAAGAGATGTATTAAGATTATCATGCATTAAGCGTTTCAAGCCAATTAGCTTTAGGGGTTCCTTTTGAAACGGTATCGTGAGCGATAACACATGCGGGGATGAATTCAGAAGATAAAATTTGTCTCCGAGAGCAAAATGAAGTATTCATGCGACAGACAAACAAGATAAATGAAGCGCTTGCATATTTATTTCATGGAAACAAAACAATCCTCGCATTCATCTCCAACTCGTATAAACTGACTTCTCTGCTCTCCTCCGGTGCGTCGGGGAATGCACTTTTTTTTTTTTTTTTTTTTACTGAGGGTAGTTAGGACACAAATCAGAATTAAAAAGGCTTGAGATGAAAGTTGAATGAAAAAGTGGATCAATAAAAAATGACTTACCCACTTATGAAATGATTTGAGCATGCTATGAAACTCAAAAGAGAATGAGCTTGAAACTGAATGTATTATTCTCTTTCTTCTATAGTTTGAAATGAGTCTGCATCCAGTCATTTAGATGAGAGAAGTAGGCGGGAGAAATAAACAAAAAAACTCCATCAAACCTCAAGTGCAGGCTTTGATCAGGGTGCATATTCAGAAATAAAAACATGCAAGGTCTTATTTGTCCCATTTGTTAAAACGATTGGATTCATTAAAGAAATGTCAGACACACGTCATGGACTGAAGAGGCAAAGTGGTTTTGGAAGACGCTGTTTCCATTATCAGTCTAGGTAATAACAAGGGATTAGCGGACATTTTTCGAGCTCAAAGGGTTAAAGCTGTTCGTTGCTTTGATGAGGAAGCGGATAGATCTTAAAGCTAAGAAACCTCTAAGCAGAATCTAACCACCTAACAGCAAATCAAACTCCACCCACACTAACCGCTGAGGGCTTCTCTCATCGCTCTCCGACTTCAACGATTGAAACCATTCGACCCATTTCCCCAGCTCTGCCCCGTTGCTGGTGACAAATTCAGAGAGCCCTCAGTTATAACCTTGTTATAAATGATCTTTTAACATTTAATTGGACCCGGGTGTCGGTATCTTTGTTTCTTTTTTGGAAGAACTTGGACAGGTTGCCACAGTCGTTCGGGACAAAAATTCTAAAACCAAGCTAACAATGTTCTAACTCCTGCTAAAAGAAACAAACCTCCAGGTGATGGACGACGTCTTCCCGCCGTCCTCACCGCCTCCACGGAAAGCAAAACTCAGAGGGTTAAAACAAAGCAAATTCAACTACAATGACACACCTGCTCTGGATCATTAACCAAAAATGTGAAATAAATAAAGGTCCCTTTAACATTTATTGTTTTCACCCACTAAGGAAATGTACTTCACTGTTTTCCTCTGTATGTCATTTTTGTTATGCAGGGTGAGTTGTGTATTTGAATGAGAGTTGCACAGTGTAAATGTGTGGTAAACAGTCTGGATCATTTATCCCGTAATAGATGTCCCGTAATGGTCCAGGCTGTGTTGCCGATATGGGGCT
The DNA here is from genome assembly GCA_900323345.1 of Pseudochromis fuscus. Lineage (NCBI taxonomy): Eukaryota > Metazoa > Chordata > Actinopteri > Pseudochromidae > Pseudochromis > Pseudochromis fuscus. Next base: position 6,887 of record OOFC01013413.1, on the reverse strand, counting down.
TCGGTCTCCAGCGTGTGGTGATTTCCTTACACTTACGCCTCAGAGGGTCTTAACATGCTTCTTGAGTTCTTGACCAGAGTGCAGAAAACAGTCGGCCCCGTGGGTCTCCTTTCCAACGCCTTTCAGTTCTGCCAAATTCGCCGGGCATGAAAAACCTCCTTTCAAATCTCGTCATCAATCTGGAGACTGCGCAAAATAAGAGTGCTAATCGCTCCCGTTCACTCTCACAAATCAGTATTTTAGTCACACCAGGATTGAAATGGAAGTCACTGGAGCCAGCAGTGTCCTGGAGGAGAGCAGTGCTGTGGCGCTGCACTGTCTCACTACATCTCATTTTGAAGCCCTTATCCCATCTCCCCTACTGCGCGTGAGGCAGATCAGAGTGAGCATCTCCGGCCGACTCTGTGCCCGCTGACTAAATCCAAAATGGCAGCCATTACAGGGACCCAATGGAGGGGAAAAAATCCCAAGTCCCAAAAGTTTTCAACAGCTCTATCGGAGACAAAACTTACTTAGATGCATCCACTTCTTTTTTTTTTCTCCTCGTGATGGATCTGTCATCCCAGGTTTTCTTGTTTGGATCTGCCTTCCCTAACCCTCACATCTTCTTTAATCTTCCTGATTTTTTATTATTTTTTTTTGACCATCAATGCCATACCAACCGTACCAACCAAGACCACGACATTATGGAGACCAGAGAGTATCGAGACCCAGACATTTACCGGTCGAGACCAAGACAAGACCAAGCCTGTATATATCAGAGAAAAATCACAACAAAACAGAACCAAATGATCAGTATTTGAAAATAAAGTTTGCTTTTACAAAAATGCAACGGCAACAAATACTAATTTTCCTAGTGTCTCCAGTCGTCTTCATCCACTCTTTGTGTACAGGAAGTATGTCACTCCGGGTGTCTTCAGGAAGACACCATGAAGGCAGCAGCTACGTTCGACTTTTCTCACTTATCACAGTAGTGCTGACCTGCTCTTGACCGGTCTTGATCAAAAAACCTGAGTCCACCCTGTCCGAGACCGAGAAAAGACCGTGTAAAACTGCCTCAGATTCCGAGACAAGACCGAGATCCTTAAAAAGTGGTCTCGAGACCAGTCTCAAGACCACTTTTGGGAGGAAGCATGGAACCCCTAGGTGGTCTCAAGACCAGTCTCAAGACCAAGACCGATCTTGACTACCACAACACTACAAATAACCCTAGACTGTAAATATAAATGAGCAAAGCAAGTGTGATGTCACCTAATGGTTTGCGTTGTAAAGCCAGGAGATCAACGTTTGATCGCTGACATCTTGGTTGTTTGGAGCCAGAAGTGACCATATTTGGAGGCGGGTCTAACCCTTGAACTCGAGATTACTGTCCAATGAGACCCATCCTCTGCACTGACCTGATAGGAGTCCTGTCAATCAAACTAGCCACTCCTGTAAATTCTCCTAGATTTGAAGACTAATATCTCCTTAATGATGAAATGATTTTCAGATGGACCACCAGATCAATAAGAAGAATTAGCGAATGACATCAAAATTGTATTGACTGAATATTTCATGATTGAACAACTGGAACCAGAGTTTTTTCAAGCCGACATCTAGTCTTTTTGCCCTTCCACATTGGCCTCATTTTCAAGCCCCACTTGCATCGTCCATTTCTATGTACAGTCAATGCAAATAACCAACAAGGATCAGTTCCCCATAGGCGCCCCCTTTAGCTGAGGAAATGAAAAACACTCCCAGAAGACTTGGAGTTTTACATGTCCTCCTGGTGAGGAGTCTTTCCCTGCAGAGCCCGTCCATCAAGCTCTGAGTCGAGCTATGTTAGAGCAGGGAGGAGAGGAGAGGAGCAATAGTAGGACAGCAGGTCTCTGTGGTCTAAAAAACCAAGCCGGAGAACCAGGTTTAATGTTCGGTGTTTAATGGTTTTTGGTGTGAGCTCCCCCCATTCCCTAATCGAAAGCAATCAAGTCCTCCCTCTTGGTGTGGGGCCAGAGCCCAAATCAAATCTCCAAGCTAGGCATTGGTCCAGATCTGCTATTCATGATCCCAGCTTCGTTTCAGAGATTCTCTCACATCTGGCCGCAGTCAACAGAGAGCAAATCCCTACCAGTCTGTCTTTCAACGAGTCCATGATGAGCTTAGCATCCCACTGAGTTACTATTTTGTTTTCTCATTTGATCTCTCCGCACTATTGCGGCCATATTTGGGAGAAGTGGGGGGAATGCATTTTAGCATGCTTGCTCATGAGCAGAGAAAGTGGCGGCAAGACAGCGGCGGTGTAGCGGGAAGGAAGCGACTCTTTACTGTTATTTCATGGTCCCCTACCATGAAATGGCCTAAAAAACAGCCCAGTCGCAGCAGGAGATGCTAAAAAGAGAGAAGATTGTCCGCGGCTAAGCACCGTGCTATCTCTCTTTGTGTCTCCCTCGACAGTATCACTTGTTTAAGATCTACATACAGATACAGGAGCAGATATAGAGCCACATCTGATTAAATCCAATCTACTGTCTCGGGAGTCCTGCAGATTCGGCGCCCTCAGCCGCCTTCAAGGACCTCGGGGCTCCACGCTGCCTCCCAAAGCTTTCAGTCTATCTTCATGCCGCATTTGGGCCCTCATCTCCATTGTCAAACACAATTAATTCATAATGTTCTACCCGAACCAGCCCAACTTCTGAGGAGTAAAAAAGCAAAACGCTCTTAATTACCAAAGAGAGCCTTGTGCCGAGGAGATAACTTGGGAACACTTCATAATCGACTTTGTCAGCATCCCACCCCACCCCCATTGTGCTCCAGTCTTCTTCGACTTTCTCCTTCCTTATCCCCCCCTTTTTTTTTTTCCTGTAGAGAAGGAAATGGAAATAGGGGGAGTTCTTGTTTGTTGATACGGATACTAGAAATTCTGCAGGCGCATGAAGGATTTGTGAACACAAACCCATAAAGACTCGGTGTGCAAACGGTCCAACTTTCTGTTCAGCGCGCCACAAAGCGGTGTATTGACAGAGGTGAATTCTGGGCCATCCCTCCCACCCTGCAACTCAGCTATGAGAAAACATTTCAGATAGAAGCTCCTCACAACCATATGGCATCCCTCCTCTCTGTGAGATAACAGGAGTGGAAGGAGGATGAGAGAGGCGTAATGATGACGGCGGTGGGAGAAAGATACCGCTCTCTCCAGCAGCAGTGCTTTTCATATTCCCTCCACCGAGGACGGTTACACTTAGATCATCCTTTACCCCACCCCACCCCTACACCCCCACTTCCCACTCCTCACTTTGCCTCCATCTAACAGTCACCTCCTCCGGGTTAGCTCACAGCCAGAGGAGGGGCCACAGCCAAGGGAGAGCCTGGTGAGAGCCAGGCATCAAGCCGCCACCCCCCAACCTCCTCGCTACCTACATTCTGGGGGTTGTAACAGACGTACAGCCATTATTTCGCAGCCTCCGACAAGCAATCTGTGCATTAGCAAGCCGAGCGTGGCCCAAGCCCAGCCCACTCCCAGGTTTGGCTCGACTCAGCTAGTAATTACCGACCACAGCTCATCTGAGACAAGCCATTTCTCTCTGCGTTTAGGAAAATAAAGTCGAGGAGCACGGTGCATCAATGCAAAGCCGCAGCTAGAAAATGTGCCATCCCTGCTGTTACTGCTGCAGCAGTTTTGTAGGGCCGTTTACTTTTGGTCCAAGTGATCTAAATAGAATTCTGCTCCGTATTTGTTACTGGCATCAGGCGGGGGTGATGCAACCTATACCCAACTGATAAAAACCTTTAAATGTGCAGCCAGATACTGCACTGCATTAGAAAAATCCTCTGGCATGTAGGAGCACAGCCTTTTACTTTTTCTTCCCTGGCAGATTATTGTTATATGAGCAGTTACAGCCTGAACAAAGAAAAAGTCAAATCCAAACAAACTTTTTCTGTTTTTATTTTTTATTAAAAAGACAGATCTCAGGGGAAACCGATCATCACATCCCCACTGAAGTCACAAGATCAAATCAAACACAACAACAACTTTATTTGAAGATAATGTGAGAACATCTGAATCCAAGGCGATTAGTTCATGTGACAATAAAGTCGCAGCCAAATCGCTGCAGAGCTTTCAAGACAGTTTTCACCCTAATTTGTACAAAGTTAAGAAAAAGGAAACTTCTGACATCTTTCATGTCAGTCATCGGTTCTGCGTCAGTTGCTCGCCCATAATGCTTCGAGAGGCGTTTCGCTCATGTGACGAGGGGAAAACTTCACAACCCATCTGTTTGTTTCTCGTCATCATCATGTTTTTTTTTAGTCAGATTGTTCCCAGCATTCTCAGCAATTAACTGTAACCATATTATTATGAGGAGAAGACGCCAAATTATCCTTTAAAACATCTCTTACGATGTTTTTAAAGTAAAACAGTGATTCACGTTGTTGCTTTCTCTTTGTCTATTTTCACTCCTGCATGTCTGGCTGTTATTTTAGTGTACTTCCCACCTCTGTATGAGCATCTCTCTGGTCATACAACAGCGATACATACAGCAGAAAGCTGTGGCCTCAGTCTCAGGAAGGTTCATATCATAACACCCTGTCATTACTGCACAGTTAAGCATGTGATTAGCACTCGAAAATGAGGGTGGGAAGCTGGAGGTGACTCACCAGGCATTAAATATCCTCTCCATGGGAACTCGACGCACTTTCCTTCACCGCTTTTTTTTTTTTTTTTGATTGTTTGCCTTTCACTACTTCACTAACTCTTCCTTCCACTTCCTTCTTACCATCTTGTGTGTTACTGTATGTCTTTCTCCTCCTCGGCCGTTGTCTTTAACTGCATCATTCCTCTTCTTCTTCTTATCCAGCCTGTCATCCTCTCCCTCCGTCCCTCCCTCCAATGCCCTCGCTCTCTGTCTCTTTGACATTCTGTCCTCATGCACGCTCGCTCTTTCTCCGTCCTCCTCGTCTGTCATCCTCCCTCGCTCCTGTCATTTCTCATGTCCCCATTCTCTCAGTCCCTGTCCGACCTCTTCTTTTCTTTTATCGTCTCTCGTTCTCGGGCGCTGGATAGGTGTCTCAGAAGCTGCCCTGTGGCCGGCAACGAAAGAAGTCAAATTACACGTCTTTAAATAGCGATCGTTCGCTTTAAACTTCTTTTACCAAAGTGTACGTTGTTTGTTCTGAAACGTAGCTGAGGAAAGTCTCGTGAGAAAATGACAGGCCTGTGTAAAACGTACAGTGCCTTCATATTGATTACCTGTCAGCTACGGAGGAGGAGCGCTGCACACTGCTTTCCACTGTGCATTTTAAATGTAAAAATAAGCACCCTCCACAAGACGCTGTGACATGCAGGGGTCATTACCACAATGATTCGGCGAGGAAATCGAAGTCTTCTCATTCCTCCATGGCGCTCGCTAGGCCACTAAGCCCACCCCCGGGTGATCCAACCAAAGGCTGGTGTTATGGTGGATAATAAGACCTTTAGAAATTGTTGAGCCTGCCTTCTTTTACCCAGATGCCCTGTTTAAGCAGCATAGAGCGTGCTGGCTTCGAGCCAGGATACTCGCCAGGCTGTAGGAACAGTAGCAGAGATTTTCTAAGCACCTCCATAGAAACTCTTCTTAAAATGGCCAGAAAAAAAAAAAAAAAGACAATCCTCAAAAATCTCTGTGGGTAACTTCGCCTCTGGATTCACAACATTTAAGTACAACATAATTATGACGGCTCAATCTTCCTCAGGCTGCTCCTCTACGCTTTATGTTGCAGCATGTTTGTATGCATATCCCTTCATTACCCAGAGCTATTTTTACTCCACTTTGTTGTGACTAAATTGGGGGCTACTGTGTGCAACTTTCTACAATCCACATTCCCCTATGGATCTGATAAGAATATACTCCAAGGATTTAAATGTAATAGAAACTGGCAGAGTTAGGACAGAGATGTACAGAAGTGAAAGAAGAAAAGAAAGATGTCTTTCATAGAGGTAGAAAGACAGCATGGAGAACATCCTGTAAACTGTGGCCGATGCACATACTGCATAGCAGCTCACATCACAGGATGTTTACAGGATGTTCTATGCTCCAGATGGCTCTCAGTCTTTGGCTATCAGTCACATTTAGAGGATAGATGGACTCCATACGGACTCACTGATGATCACACTGGTCTGAGATCTGTTCATCATCGTCTCCGGTCACAAGAGGTGAAGCCGTCTTTTTTTAAACCGTGTTGCCAGGTAGCTAGCAGCTATCTTCAGATATCCGGCTGTAAGCAGCAGAATTAATGTAAAGACTTTTCTTGCAATGCCAGTACTACAACAGGGTGTCTAATTGAAACCTCTGAGACTAAAAGACCTCATTAGGGTCTTTTATTTCGGCCAAAACTGAAATAAGTCAACCTCTTTTACGTAGAAATACATAAAACTAGCGTCCATGTGTTTCCTTTAGATTAAATTGTGAGAACTCTGGTCCCCTCACTTTTTATTAAGGGTCATCGTTACGTTAATAAACGGGTCAAAATTACCCTCGTTTGTGACTCTCACCCTTTGCTATTCTTCATGTTTAAAGCTGATTAGCAATGGTTAGCATGCTAACACACTCAAATATATTCATTTAGTACTAAATATTTCAATGTGTTAGTAAACTCATGCTGAAATATGCAGTTGATGGACGTCTTTAATTATCTTTGGCCATCTGTCTTATACAGTAACAGCTAAAACAAATCCTGTTTTTGATGGACAGAGAGAAAGATGGATGTCTCGATGAATAAATAAATAAAAGGAGAGATGTATCACGCTTCAGTCTGAGTATCTGCAGTGGCTCATTTCAGAAGCCTGACCATTCTGCTCTCTGCACTGCAGTTAATTAAGGCTTTGTGTATGGCTGCGAATGTCTGTTATAATGAGGGGCTGGCAGTCTGCCACC
>OOFC01013412.1:0-16694 GCA_900323345.1 Pseudochromis fuscus | reverse complement strand
GCTTTGCTTCAACACGAGGACAAGACAGAGCGAGACGGAGGGAGTCCAACAGCTGCTCAGAGGACATCAGGAACTGAAACATGTTTTGATTTCCAGGCCTGACTGAAAACACATCAGTGTGTGTGTGTGTGTGTGTGCTCTTTGTCTTTTCATTCAAGTTCTTGTTTGAATCAAAGAAACTCAGTTACTGATTTTGCTGACAAATATCACAGCGACACCTCTGCCATGATGTCACTTGTTCCAGCCAATGACCTCGTAGAACAGGGCTTTGAGAAGTCGGGCCTCGTAGGTGACGGTGTTCTTGCCGATGTGAATGCGGACTTCCACCAGAGGCTGCTCGATGATGGCTGGCACCTCCTTCCCGTACACTGTGGGGAGGGACAAAGACAAAAACCAGTTGTTCTGATGTTGTCTCAGACATAACCGAAGTAAAGGTGTCTGAAGATCCTCATTCATCCAGCTCCTGGTTATCCAAGAAATGTTGAGTTCAGGGCAGCTGGACTTCGCTGACGAGTCAGGAAGACATTTTGCATCCAAACCAAGAGGCTTCTTCAGTTTAGTTCAGTTGGTTGACAACAAAATTTAAGTTTTAAACTCAACTCAAACAAAAAGTTCCACAAAATTCACTTTCTCAAGAATTAATGTCCAGAAAGTCCATCCACACATCAAGGTCAAAGCTTTGGAAAAATTAAGTTTATTGATTAGTCTGTTTACTTTTCCTCAGTAGAAAGTAGTTTTTATCTCAAAGATAGTCAAAGTTGTGAGTTGCAACCGTTCCAGAACAAAAGTCACATGAAAGAGTTAACTGATGGAAACTGGACAAACACTGAACCAATAAATTTTTCCCATCTGTTGGTGTTTCTCCAGTCGCTGGAAGGCAAAGCTCATGTGACCATGTGTGTTAAATCTGCTTCTTCAGGAAATGAACAATAAAAACTGTTGCATTAGAATCAGTATATTTGTACATCTCTATATCTCTACATCTCTTATCTGTCAAAGCTCTGATCCTGCAGCTGTGCTTCAAAATGAAAATGCAAATGACTTCACACTGATGTGTGATTGAAATGTTGTTGGTTGGTGTGTGTGTGTGAGTGCTGCTCACCCTCGCAGTTCTCCAGGAACTGAATACACTCCTGTACCATGGCGTCCCTCAGCATGACCATGTGTTTGGACATGTTCTCCAGCAGGGAGAGGAAACAGCGCTTGGCATAGAACCATGTGTCCGTCCCCAGCTACACACACACACACACACACACACACACACACACACACACACACACACACAAAAATACACAAATTAACTGATAACTCTCGTGCATTTGTTGTCTTCAACCCCAGAACCTCCTGCCAATGGTTTTTCTTTTCTAAACCTCACAATGTGCAGCCTTGGTTTAACTGCACAGGATTGTGCGTGACATCGACACTCGTGTGTAAAACAGTTTGAAGTAAACGGACATGATGGTCGGGTTGAGAGAAGCGGGCGTGACTGGTGTGCGTCTCGCCAAGCCTCACATTCCTGCACTTCTCTCTGCTTTCACTGCGAATGTGAATCTGTGATGAGGATTGTTGTGAGGACGAGAGGGGAAACACTCAGGATGACGGCTTGTGTTCTCAGCTGGAGTTTAGTGGACTCAGCTGCAGCCGCGGTTCTGCTGTTATGACTGGAGGAGATCAAAAGGTCCCAGAAAGAGCAGCTCGGCCTCCTGGAAGGCTCAGGTGGTTATTTTTGGTCAAAAACTGAAAATAACTGGTGTTGTTTTTGGATGTTTTTTCCATAAAAATACTCAAGCATGTTAAATTATCTTAATGCAGGTTACAATTCTATACAAGTCCAGTAAAATGTAACTAACTGGAGTCTAATCAGTGAAACAAGATTAGAGCTTGAGTGATTTTTAGAAGTCAAAATAACTCCGTTTGAGTTTGATATTTACACAAACTCTCTGCAGATGTGAACTCTGCCAGGATCTCAGAAGAGCCTCCAATCCAGAACTGTTGATTTGTATAAAGTTTGAAAGAAAAAGAGTTAAGATATTTATCATTTTAAAGATTTTTCTGTAGCTAACATACTCAAAATGGTAGGAAGTAACCAAATGTTTATGTGGCTCATAAATGTAATGTCCCCGGTTTAATTTAATCTGGCTACCTGTGCTGCATTCAGTGGGGGGGTGCACTTAACCACATAATAACTCTAAGAAAACAAATAAATGAAAACACATTTGCACTGCATTCAAAAAAGAATCCATGATAACAAAGGGGGAGCATGGTGGTGGCAGCATCATGATTTGTGACTGCTTCAATGATTATGGGTCTGGACATCATCGAGAGAAAACAAACTACAAACTACCACATTTATCAAAGTATCTTAGAGGATAACAATAGTCACAGATGATGTGAAATGACCTCAAGTAAGTATGTAAGCATCTAAGTATGTTCATGGGTTCAGGGTTGCATGTTGGAGGTTATTGGGGCCAAGCACTGGGACTGTTTGGTGAGTGTTGACATGAAGACATGAAGAATTATAATCAGTAGAATCACATGTGCTTGTTTATACTTGTGACTCAGGTGAATAACAAATCACATTTATGACAAAGTAGAATACTATGCCTTTCCAAAGGGTTCACATAATTGTTTTCTCTTGCTGCTATGTGTTAAAGGTAATCTGATATTTAAGGGTGACTGCTGGTGACCTGCTGCATCTGAGTGCTACAAAGTTTAGGCACATTATGATGGCTGACCTTTTTATTGTAAGGCTCCAAGCTCTTGATAACGCGTGAGATGCCGAAGTCGTAGTTTCCCTTGGCGCAGTACAGCGTCCTGTGAGAAAAAGCAGTGATAGTTTCAGAGAGGACAGACAGGACTGTTCAACTGGACCTTCACCATCTCTCTCTCTTCTCCCTTTTTCTGTCAGTTCTCTAAACTTCACTGATCTAAGCTTCACTCTGCTGCTCAAACACCTCCTGTGTGTTCAGGTGGGACTCACCCGATGACCAGGTTGACGATGCAGAGGTGGAAAACCTTTTTGTCTGGGTCGTCATAGGAGATCTGCTCCTCTTCTTTCTCGATCTTCCTCATCAGCTCTTCAGCCTGTTGAACCAGGAGAATGAGAACAGCTCAGCAACGTCACACAAGTCAGAAGAATGTGTAATTAACCCATCAAATGTAATTTCCAGGAGCAGGGAGCAATACTACAATGTACTCTATACCACAAAGTAAAAATACACATGTATCAGAGAAATGCACAGACCCCTGTATTAAAATGTAGAAATAAACATGCTTACATCCTGGGACAAAAACTCTAATTTCAGTGTTCATGACAACCGTACAGAGCAGAATTTTTCATACAACTCTCAAACTTTTAAATTGTATTGAAGTTTAAAGTTATGCATAATTAAGGTCGTGGCTTCTGAGTGACAGGTGGGTGTTGTCACAAGAGACTCCAGCCCATCACACCTCTCTTCCAAATATGGTCACATAAACGCTAAAAACATCATAAAACGCTTTAAAACACCACAAACCAATGGATGCTGTTACTGTGGTTACATCCATCTTTTATATATAGTCCGTTTTCCACACTGTGTAACACTGAGGGTGGACAGCACTGTGTGGACCTCTCTGAACATTACCTCTTCGTTCTGACTGGTCATAATGTAGGATACACACAGGTTGGCCAGGACCACAGCGCTCACGTTCAGGATCTACAGCAGAACACACACATTTATTCATCAGCAGCTTGTTGAGACTTATTTAACAAATCGCAGTGCGGCTGCCACTGATTTTTTACAGGGTATTTCCAGTCAGCGTCAGGACCTTTAAAAACCTTTGTTAAAATAGTTAAAGTGGCCTGAAAAATCCCTTCATGTGATCTTCATATCTACACAAATGACAGATATCAGAGAAAACAGTTCATACGACAAGTGGTGCCATTTAAACTGAATTAAACAAAAAGAATTGTGGCTGATATTTTCATTTCAGTGAATGGACCCTCAGCCAATTTATTATTGACTTAATTTTCAGAAATTGGACAGAAGTCAAAAATCTCAGATGTCAGGATTACCAGAAACACCACTGCAAACAAACAAGATTAAAAAAAATCCCACACAAAGTCAGCAACAGGTGAAGGTCACTGAAACAGATGTCATGCACAGATGTGGAGACACTGCAGAGGAAATACAAACAGCTGTTTGGTTTTTTTTATTTTTACCGAGGGTTTGCACTTGCAGGGACACTCCTGTATGTTACACTGCTCCACCTGGACAGAAAGGCAAAGTCATTGGTGCTGATTGGTCAAAGTCACGCAACACATTCAGTTTTCCAGCCTGAAAACACTCACATTGTCGTAGTGCTTCTTGACGATGGGCTCGTAGAAGCCGATGGCCTCCTTGTATTTGTTCTGCATGAAGAGTACGTGAGCCACGTTCAACTTCCAGGTGTCGTCCTCGTTGCAGACCTCCACCGACTTGCGGAAGATCTTCTCCACCATCTGGAAGTGCTCCCGGTTCCAGTAGATCTTGGCCTGGGCCATGAGGACCACGATGTACCTGTGAAGAGACCCGTCCAGTCAGAGGAGGGAAGAAATGGGAAATTGGTAGAAAAAGGAATACCTGACAGCGTTTTCTTGTGGAGAGATGCACTGAAAAATATATTTGTAGTAGCTGAATATCAGTTTCTCCCACTGTGAATTAGTTTGTCACTAAAAATTACTGGAGGAAATATATATTGAAAAAAAATTCAGCAGAGCGCCTTGAAAATGTTTCAATTAACTCATCTCATTATTTGTGCATCTATGTATATCTGTAAGTTACTATCTGATCTGGTGGTCCATGTGAAAATCATTTCATCATTAAGAAGATATTAGACTGAGAGAAGAAGAGGAGTTAGGGGCGGGGTTAGTTTGATCAAGAGCTGAAGTCGAGCCTCAAACACACTGGACAGTGTCCTCAGGTTCAAAGTTCAGACTCGCCTCCTTACTCCTTTCTTCATATCCAAATATGGTCACTTCTGGCTCCAACCAACCAACCAACATGACCATGTTCAAATGTTAAAGTCCTGGCTTCAAAACCAGCGGGAGAAGACAGTGCAGTGATGGAAATATAACTCTGTGTGTGTGTGTGTGTGTGTGTGTGTCCTCACTTGTCCTGCATCAGGTCGTAGTCCTGCAGAGCTTTCTTCTGCGTGTCATCGTCTCGAGCCAGCCGGGCCTCCTGAACCTAAGAGAGGTCCAGTCACTAAGTACAGTACTTTGGTCCATACACATCTAATGCACCACAACTACAGCAGCCGCATTATGAACAAACAACACACCAAAACTATTCTGTTATGATTGTATACCACAAAACAAAATAACAAACTACCTGCTTTGCCAGCTTGCGAAGCTGCTCTGTCAGTTTGCCGTTCATGTCATCAAACTTCCTGAATGCCTGTGAAAGAAACTCAAGCACTTAAGCACTCGTGGAAGAGGCAGTGATGGAGAAGGAATATCTGAGCTGGGTACTTAAAGATACAATGAAAAAACACTGGCTGGATCAGATCAAATTACCAAGTAGATGCAGCTACAATATGAATGTTTCTTCATGTTAAATAGATTTACAATATCTGATCATGTTAATCTGCACAGTCCAAAAATCCTACTTCCATTTTATTACTTGGGACCATCATTGTTATTTCATTCAACTTTAGTTTTAAAATACCTCCCTCACTCAGATTTTCTACAGCTTATTGTTTTTTAATTAGAAACTGAACATCAGGTGTTTCATACTGTACCTCCTCTGGCGCCGTCTGACACGTCAACAAGGCATCAAGAAACTCATACATGTACTGGGAAGGAAAAACAAACACGACTTAAACATCACCTCCCGACAGAGATTGTTACAATTATGCAGACAATTCTGGACCTGATGTGTTTGTTTTTAATATGAACATGTTAGTTGAGCTCAGGAACTCACCGGGGAGAGGAACTTGTAGGTGAGATGTGCGTTTTCTGCCAGGACGTCAGCTGCCAGGTCGAAATACTGTGAACAAATCCAGCAGAGACATTAATACTGTTTTAATGAAAACCCCACGCCTCTCTGCAGCTCTCTGTGGGTGACTCACACCACATGGGTCCTAATCCCGTTGCTCCCCGCGTGGACCCTTGCTGGTGTATAGTGTGGTGGAAAGTGCTGACACGATCCGTCAGGTTACAGAGCGGCGTTTTTAAATAATGAAGTCAGCGTGAACACAGACAGGATGAGGAGCTGTTTATAGCTTGTGCACTGCAGGTTTAACCCAATAGAAAAACTAAACAAGTGATATTTGAAAGGGTTAAACCACAGACTGTGTACAGAATAAGAGGCTATCCTAATGTCATCTGTTGGAGATTTTTTTTATGTTTTCAGATCAGTAGAAGCCAGGAGTTTGGTATTTGAACGTGGCCATGTTGGTTGTTTGGAGCCAGAAGTGACCATATTTGGATAAGAAAAGAGGAATGAGGAGGCGGGTCTGACCCTTGAACCCCAGGTGAAGGTCCAATGTGTGTGCAACTGGAGTTCAGAGCTGCTCACACTGGAGACCAGACTTTTCAATCAAGCTCACCACACCCTTAAATCTTCCTCTTCTCTTTGTTATTTTTGTTTAGTAAAACCTATTCAGCATACCCCTGGGTTGTCTTTATATTTATTGTTTTATTTTATTAACTGAAATAATCTGTTTCCTTGTTGTGTTTTGTCATTCTGTTTGGAGAAAAAAAACAGTACAAGAACGTGTTAATAAAACTTATAGAAAGTTATTAAAATATGCAGAACAGAGGAAAATGCAAATACACAGCAGCTGCAGAAATGCAGCATAAAGCAGAGACAGTGTAAGAAGAATATAAAATAAATTCATCTTAATAAACAGTAAACTCTGTGAAGATTTTCTACATTAAAAGAAAAAACTCTGAATTTAAAAACACTGTTGTTGTTGTCACAAGAACCTGTTACAAAGATATATAATGACACTGTCCAATGTGTGTGAGACTGGAGTTCATCACTGCTCTCATTGCAGACCAGACCTGTCAATCAAACTAACCCTGCCCCTAACTTCTTCTCTTCTCTCAGCCTAATATCTCCTTAATGATGAAATGATTTTCAGATGGACCAGATCACCGAGAAGAAGAGCTGACTTTAACTGATGACATCAGAATGACTTGTGAAAAAAAAATTAACTGAGTATTGAATATGAGCATTTTTCACTGAACTCAATTGGAGCCAGCATCTAGTGGCCGTTCTGCATTGGCCTCATTTTTGAGCCCTGGATGCTTCATCCATTTCAACAGTCTGTAGGTTAAACACAGATGCAGTGAACTAACTTTGAAGTACAGTCTGAAACAAAGTCTCAGAGACTGCTAATCTCCTAGTGGTGTGGTGAGGTGTCTCTGAGCATGTTGGGATTCTGTTGCGTACCTCATGTTTGCAGTAAAGCAGCAGCAGGTTTCCAAAGGTGACGGGAGGGAAGGAGGGCTGCTGCAGGAGGAAAGGCAGCTTCTCGAATCCCTCTGATGGCTTTGTGTCCATGTTCACCAGAGCCTGGTTGTGGAGTGTTACTGGGTCTAGCTCCTGGCAAAACACAAACACACACACACACCAGAGTATTATACAGCATGCAATAACAAACATTACAACATTCTATATACAGGTTACAATAAAACTCAGAACAACGCTCTGCTATATCACTATATTAGATGATTCAAATGGTATCATCTTACAATACCTGAATTATTAAACAGGTTAAAGATGAACTACATTAAAAATACAGACGCTGAAGTTCAACCTCAGTGTGAATAAAGTGAGAGCACTCTACTTTAAAGACACTCCAGTCTTCTATTTTGTAATATTTTGTCTCTCCAATCCTCCTGGGCAGCTATGATATCAGACAGTGGCTTTTTGCTGGAGGGTGTTTTTGTTCCAATTTAAAGTAATCCACAGGTGCTCGGTTTAATTCAAGTCAGGGGACAAACTTTTCTCAGCTCAGTTCAGCTTTTTCAGCTTTTTCTTCTTTAAAAACTCTTGATTGCTGTGTATGAGATCATTGTTATGTTATGTTGCTGCTCCTATTGTGTTTATCAAACCCCAAAGTGGCCTTTTTGTTCAGTATCAGCACGATTAACAAACTCTTTTGCACACATACACAATTTACGTTGTGTTTATTTAGGCTGATCAAATTAGTCTGTATGACGTTTAAAAATCTTAGTATAAATCTAACTTCCTGGATGAATGTGGATTATAGAGCACATGTCATCTTAAACCTCTGGATTACTGCAGGATGGTGCAGTTTTGAATCACTTTACATTTCAGTGATATTGAACAGGGATGTCAACACTTTGTTACAAGTTTCATGTCATGATATTTGGATTGCAGTATTTAATTCCACTAGAGGGCACTAGTTGTGCACTTCTCCTCGCCCTCTTCCTCCCTCCGGGTTTAAAAAGGGAAGTAATGACTCAGTGGCAGTGACAGGCTGCACCAAGGACAGTGCTCCGTCTGTACATTAATTTTAATGAATGCCGTTTTAGGACAATGGAACTATCATCATTACCTCCGTGTAAGCCTTCACACCTATGTCTCTATTCTAATATTCTATTCATCTCTGTTATCTCCAGGCTGTTAGAGGGGCAAGTCCAGGCAGCCTCAACTCAGATTACAGAGAATCCAACACACACACACACACACACACACACACACACACTACAGTGGGTGTGAATAGGTGATAGTTACCTCCTCTGATCTCGGGGGCATGTCAGTCAAAGCCTCCTGAGCTCCTTTCACTTCAGGAATCCACATGAAACCACAACAGAAGAGAAGACCATTAGTTTCATACTTTTCTTCTGCAGATTTCAATTAAAATGAAAGAGAACAGAGTTTTGATTTTAGTGTTTAATATTTTGATTATAAAAAACAAACAATTAACACTTTAAAATGCCCTGTCAACCTTATTTTATTTTTTTGACTAAAGTCATCCAGTAGATTTCCTTCCTGAAATCATGCATAGTTTATATTCATGTTTGCTCCATGGTGCTACAGGGGTTAAAAAATTGAATAAGAAAACTTTAAGTTAATAAAACTTTAAGTGAAGATAATTAAAGATTTTGCATAAACGGAAAATATTTTTAATGATAAAGATCTAGATTCATTTAGGAATGGGATCGATTAAAATAAATAAATCGGAAATACAAGAAGATTTATAAATAGTTAAATAAATAAAATAACTAATACCTAACTGAGGTTAAAATTAAAAATCTTAAATGGCCTAGATTTAAATTTAAATTTAAATTTAAATTTAATTTAAAGCAGGAAACAATCTTCACTTCCTGGTTGCCCCTTTTATGTCTTCATTTCCCATTGTTAGTTTCTACTTCTGGTCCTGAAACTTTCAACATTACTTTGCCCTTAACAGACAGCTGAGGAGACATGAGGAGAGAGAATAATTGGAAAAAGAAACAGTGAGGTTATTAAGCTAAGTCCTTTAACAACCAGGATACCAGGAAGACTCTTCAAATTTCTTCTTCTTCTTTTTTAGCTCTGTATTTGAGCTCATCCCTGCAGCCTGGGTTCAGATCTGGCCTCGAGCTCCTCATCGTCTTCGTCTGTCTCAGCAAGGGCATCCAGCAGGCGATGAAGCTCCCGGTCTTTCTCACGGAGCAGCCTGTTTGATGTTGGGATTCAGACATCCTCCTTCCTGCTTGTCGCCCTCTGATCACTATCCTTTAAAGCTTTGGTTTGATAATGTGTCAGCGGGCTGAGAAAGGAGGCAGGACGACCCTGCTTTTGAAGATGAAAGGAGGCTTTACAAGTTCTCTTCCAGGTGATTTTCATCTCTTTCTATTGGAGTTTCTCTTTCTCTCTGCAGCTTCATTTACAAGCCAGGAAAAGTTCTGTGGTGGTGACCTGGATTTGCACTGATTCATACAACCTGGAGCTGAGTAAGAACGACTCAGGGAAACATTTATCCTACTGATGCTGCTGAGATGCTTGGCTTTGTGGCCAGAAACCAGGCCCCCGTGATACAGCTGATCAGACAACGGTCCTCAAATACTGAGTTGACATGAACAAGGCGGAACCATTGTTGCCAAAGACACTCTTATTTACACTGTGGTCATCTCCAGGGCCAGTTGAACTTTTACAATCAAATTTTATGAGATTCAAAAAGAAATTTATAGAGCCAACAAATCCACATCCACTGTGTAAAGAAAACAGGGTTCTAATTTGACAAACGTTTTAGCCATAGATTGTACATACAATGGACGAAGAAGACGTGACAACACTGATTTCTTAGTATTAGTATTAGTTTGAGTTTATTTAACACCATGTTTATTATTGTACTAAGACCTACCAGATACTTTGGAATAGCAAATGTAAATGTTTTCATTAAGTGAGTTAACTCTATATCACTGCATTGTGTGAGCAGGTGATGGAGTTAGTCACATTTGTGGCTTTAATAACTCTTGTTTTTCTTGCCTCTGGGTTTCTAAAACTGGATTTAGAGTGAATCTGAGGTGCTAAAACAAGTCCTGGGGTGGATTTTGATTTCAGATTTCACACGTTGAAATCACCTCAGCCACCCTGGGAGCATGTGTTGTGCGGTCAGGCTGTGTAGAGCTTTATGTTCTTTCATTCACCCACAAAAAAGATTAAACAGTGCTGGTTGCACTGGGATGACATAATGCTATATCATGGTGTTGTATCACTCAGTCGATGTGTTAATGGTCATTGATTCACAACACAGGCATTCATGCCAATGTGGAAGTGCAAAAAGTGCAATACTCCAGTCGGCCACTAGATGCTGGCTCCAAAAAACTCTCAATACAATTGACTTCAATTCAAACATATTGTCATTTTCAATCCTGAAACACTCAGTCAGTGAGACCAGCACTGAACTTCAGTCTCATATACACTGGACAGTGACCTCAGCTTCAAGAGTTGCCTGCCTTGTCACTCCACCTGTCATATCCAAATATGGTCAGTTCTGGCTTCAAACAACCAACATTGCCACGTTTAAATATCAAACACCTGGATTCAAAACATGAGGGGTGACCATCACGTTTGCTTCATCCATTCAGCACACAGTGTAGGATTCACTCAAAGAGAGGCCTGCAGTGCGATGTCACATAAGCCTCATACATTCTACATACAGTCTATGATTCATAGAAAGTGATGACTGCAGTGAGCTGAAAGTTCACTGTGACGGATTTGTTAGATTTTTAACTGAATCTTTCCTAAACTTCCTAATGACAACGATGGCTTTGGCTCTGGTCTGGTGCATGATATAAGGTTTTTGTTAGCTTCTTTGTTTGCTTATTGTTGGTATTTCCACAGCATTTCTTTATATTGTGTTGATGTCACAAAAGTAAAATCTCTTTTCTAGACTCTAGTTTTATAAATATGACACCTCGATACCTCCATGGATTAAAATGACCTTGTTTGCATTTGGAAGACTCCTGTCAACACTTTTTACAGACATTGCTTTTATAATTGTGGTCTACTGGGAAATATTTTTGGGCCGAATGGAATTTTTTTCATAACTATACTGCAAATTGCCACTGGGAAAATCTGGCAGTGGGACTAATTGGCACAGCACAGCATGCAGAGGTTTTTATACATCCATGCTCTCAACAAACTCCACCTGAATCGAAAACAACACAAGTTGCCAATCACACTTCTTTTAGTTCTACTGTGATACCTGCCCCTCTGCTGAATCCCAGATGTGCAGTTATAATACTGAGGAGGCTCATGCCAACTACAAAGTATGAATTTAGCTTTACTGTGCCTGTCTGGACTCTCTCACTGAGGTTCTTACAGTTCTTCAGCTGGTACTCGATGGCAGCTTTGAGGTTGAAGGCTTCGATCAGGGCCGTCTGATGCAGCGTCAGTGTGTTGCCCACGCTGTGGACATCGATGCCTTCGGTCGTCATCCCGACACTCAGCTCTGTCGCACAGAAAGATCATACTGGTTATTGTTTACAAAATAAAGGCAGCACTGTAGTTGCTGCTATCTGTTGACACAGCAGGTGATGGCAGTCCCACTGAGACATGTTTTTTTTTTACCTGGATGCTCCCTGATTCCTCGTTCTATGATCTCTCCGATGTATTTGAGGGCCTGATCGTAGTTCTTCATGCTGTAGTAAGTCAGGGCGATGTTGTAGGACAACGCTGTCAGAGAGAGAAAGAAACCAAGGGCAGCTTTAAGCACATCAGCTGTTTTTTCTTGTACTTAAAATACATCTTTTACCCGACTGAACTATTCTTTACGTTTGCAATGATGTCACGACTTTCATTCAAATTATATGATCACTTAGAATCTTTTCCTGAAAAATATAAGCATTTTCAGTTTACCTGTAAAACATGCTCACATTTACAATCACATTATTCAGTGATTTTAAGAGGCAGAAGTAATAAATCTCAGTTCTGTTCTTCACAATAACTCATGAGCTTTGGTGTTTTTACACAAATGCAAAGGTTACTCTGTAATAAAACCACTTTCCAACACTTCCTGAAGTGTTACAAGCGTGAGCCATACAGTTTGAATGACTTTCTTTGCAGAACAAGCACCTGCGCTAAAATTCATTTTACACCATCTATTCATTTGCAGTTTATCTATATAAATTCTGTAGTCAAAAAATACATTGTGTATTTTTGCACTAGTTATTTGTAATTGTCTGTCTTGTATATACAGCACACTGGGACAAGGAGGAAGAGTTTTTCACACTGCTGTATGTTTTCAAACTGTGGAAGAAACACTAAGAAAAGCTTGAATCTCGAATACTGTTGGTATTTTTTTGTTTGTTTTTTTCTCGAATATTGTTAAAGGACTAAATGTATGAAACATGCTAAATGTGTGGGTACAGGAGACACTCTCTTCATTTCTTGGGATTGTCTGCAATAATATGTGTAAAGACAGATCTAGATGTTGTAAAACACAACACAGTGTTAAACCCAGTACATAAACAGTATCTGACATGAACCTGGACACTTTCAGGTTGGCTCTACAGGCTGTTGTTGAGTCTTTTTTTTTTTTAGAAAATCATTGGTTTGAATCATGTGAAAAATGTGACACTGCATGCCTTCCATTAGCACGCCCACAACGCTTCGCTGAAGGTGTGTTCATGTGTGTCTTTGATTGATTACCTGGCACATATCCCAGCAATTGCATGGCGGACATGAACTTCTTGCAGGCGTCCTCATACTTTCCATCCTGGTAAAGCAAGCAGCCCATATTGTAGACATAGTCCGGGTCGTCCTGAGGCAGCTGCTCCAACAGCGACTATAAAAACACACACACACGTACAATTATTCTCAGCTGGAAGTGAATAAATGTTAATGATTCAAACTGTTCCCATTCTGAACAGAAATGGTATAATGTGTATGCATTAACAGATATCACCTTGGCAGCAGAGTAATCCTCCTCACAATATTTGATACAGGCTTGCAGCTTGACCATCTGTGCCAGACGGAGAGAGGATAAACCAAAGGTAAAACAGGGATGCAACACAAGCCAAAATTGACATAAACTGAAAACTCTGATCCAGACTCTCATTAATAATTTACTTCACAAGCTTGATCTCGTTTTCCCAAAACGTATTTAATGAATGTATGCAGCAATATCTTAACATGTGTATTTCCTATTGCTGAGCTATGCACATTTTCTCTTGAATGATTTCATCTGTTGAATTATACATTTGTTAGAACACTTCTACTGAACACATGCCAATGTGGGATGACGTCTAACAGATGGAGAAAACAATGTGTAAACATTTAAGTGTATATCGGGGGAATTGTTCCAAATGTGAAGCACTTAAGGAAAACCTGGAACAAATGAATGTTAAGCTTGTCTGAGCCAGAGCCTGTTTACAGAATGAGAAAGCTAATGTGGTGTCACCCGTTGGTTTGTGGACTCGCATTTTGAAGCCAGAAGTTTGGTATTTGAACGTGGCCATCTTGGATGTTTTGAGCCCGAAGTGACCATATTTGGATATGAAGGAGGATATAATGTGCTCTGACTGGAGACTAGATCTGTTGAACTAACGACACCCCTAACACCTCCTCTTCTCTCAGTCTAATATCTCCTTAATTACCTCCGCCAACGAGGTTAAGTTTTTGCCGAAGTTTGTCTATCTGTCTGTCTGTTTGTTTGTTGGTTTCCAAAATAACTCAAAAACTTACAGACGGATTTGGATGAAATTTTCAGGGATTGTCCAGATGGGGATAAGGAACAATTTTGGAAGTGCTCTGGATCACCGTCTGGATACAGGAATTTTTTGAAGGATTCTCCTCACAAAGTCTCTCCTCGAAGGCGTCCATCTTGATATGCTGGCGCAAGCGCAGTGTGGCTTGTATCGATTTTTACACATGCGTAGTTGCGCTCTCTGAGTGCTTTTCTAGTGATGAAATGATTTTCAGATGGACCAGATCACTGACAAGAACAGTTGACTTTAGCTAATGACATCAGAATGACTTCTGGAAAAAATTTATTGACTGAATGTTTTTTCAGAATTGAAAATGAGGATTTTTGAATTAAAGTCAATTGGAGCCAGAGTTTTTTAGAGCCAGCATCTAGGGGTCGTCAGGATTACTGCACTTTCTTGCACTTCAGCACTAACTTCATGTTTGAGACCCGGCTGTTTTGTACATTTCTACAAACAGTCTATAGTCTGAGCTCAGCAGTGTGAGTGTGAGTGAGTGTGTATGTGATTACTTGTTTGCTGTACCTTGATGTGACTGCTGGAGTTGTCCAGAACGAACGAGGCCTTGGTGGCCTCTGGGTAAGCACCGGCTTTATACAGGGACTGGGCGTAGTACACCTTGTACTCCTCCACCTCTGGGTGGAGCTGGGTGAGCTGTTCGTAGCACTCTGCTGCATTGGTGAAATCCTGGATGTGATAGTGGCAGTAACCCAGCAGAGACAGCGCTGCTCTGGACTGCAACACAGATAGAAGACAGAGTGAATTAAATTGATGACCATCTGCAGCACCATTACAGGAAAAGAAAATACATACATGCAGAGGTTAGTAGCTGTAATACTGAGAGCCCATAACATATTTAACCATTTATGAAAAAGTTGAGTGTTTTTGTATGACAGTCCTAATGTCACTACTGTGCTGCCATGATGCAGTCCAACTCACCATGTGTGACTTCCATATGTTGAGCCCATATGATGTCAGAGCATTTCAGCCAATCTGAGAATTGGGAGGACTTTCCTGATTGGTTGAAATACCAATCAGGAAAATGGCAGCCTCCATGTAAAATGGCAGTCTCAATGAAATAGTGCATGATGAGGGAATTTGGACCTTCAGAGATTAATATCTTAGTTGTGTGAGCTCTTTATTTTTAAACATTCCCATGAATCATTAATTTGTGTCATAATCTATCTTACAAACTGTTCTTTGACCATGGGTTTTCAATTCTTTTAAAGAGGAAAAACACCAGTCCCACCTTCCATATCCAAGACAGGATAAAAAATATAAATATAATGTCTGCTATTACAAGAGCATAAAACATGATTTGAAAACTAAATATAAATTGTAGATCAATGTATATCTATCTATCTATCTATCTATCTATCTATCTATCTATCGAAAGAAGTTTTTGCTTTTATATCATGTTCAACTATCAAGAAATAAAATGCATTATCCCCCTAAGGCTGATTATTTGATTTTTTTTTTTAGTCTTTTTAATTGATTCATTAAAAGGTTTTGTTTTTATAGAAAGACTGTTTCCATGTTTACATTATACAATAGAAAATAACAACAAATAGAAATAAAGAAACTTTATTATTGCTTGAAAAATGATTACAAGTTATTTGTTTATTATGATTACGTGATTAGATGATGATTAAATTAATAACTGATCTTAATGAGTACAAAAAGGAATTTAAGACAATGTAATGACTCTTAAGTGTTGTAATTCGTATTATAAGACTTCCAGGCACTCTGAAAAGAGTTAATGCAGCCCAGAAGTAAATATATAAATAAACATATTGAAGCACTTACCTTCGTGTGTTTTTGAAGTTGGCCGTTTAGGATGTGAATTGCTTCTACATACTGGGCGTCTTTAATCTAAAACACAAGTGAGTATTAGCTGTGACGGCTTTGCATTGAATATACTGCTCTATGTAAAATGCGTCGCTGATAACTTTATGGATTAGCTAGCGATACAGTGACAGAACACAGCGTTAGCGGAGAAACACTGCAGCAACATGATGAATTTTTTGGTCCTCGTAGAAAGCGTTACGTGCTGTGTGAAGGTTTTTACCCTGAGTTTGGCTATAGTTTGGCTATACCGCTGCTAGCTTCTCACTAAACTACCAAGCTAACCTCAACTCATACAATAACCACATTCTCACCAGTTTGTATATCGTAGCCGTGTACTCTCCGTCTTTAATAGCTGTCATGGCTTCAAACCGCCGGTTTCAACAAAGACAAACTACTTTCACCTCCGCGTATTTCCAAATTCTTAAGTATAGCATTAAGCTAGCTACTGTTTAGTGGATGAACGGAACGCATAGCAGCTGTTACTTAGCAACAGAGTAGGTCGGACAGGCGAAATTTGACGGACGTGTGTAGCAGCCAATCATCTAAGAGGATCATCCGACCAACCCGCTTTTGCTTTTAATACAACCTTTATTTAAATGTTAGACAAAGACAAACGAGTCTATAACTTTTCTGACTTTCTTTGTTTTTTGCTTTT
>OOFC01013411.1:0-10400 GCA_900323345.1 Pseudochromis fuscus | reverse complement strand
TGCACTAAGGTTTGATTTACCGAAGCGGTATCAGACTGTTTCTTTTACGTGTTTACTGAATCAGGGAAAAGTTCCCTCCACGTTTGTGATGCACTAACTACGTGATAAAAAGTGTCACTACCTGTTGTACCTTGCTGTTGGTAAAAGATAAAACTACGTCACTGACGTTACCTCGGAGAAAAAAATTAAACAGCTGTTCATGTAGCTTTGAACTGTGACAAATGGAGTTGGAAATACATTGTTTTCAATGAAGGCGGCGCAAATACCGGTAAGAGCTACTGGTACGTACGGTACCGTATTGTGAATGTACTAGCTTGTTTTGGAGTGAACGGAGTTGTCAGAACGTTGGTTTGTTTTCTATTAATAAAGTTTGACTGACTGACTTATCTGACTGTTTTGTTGACATTCACTTTAGCACAGCTTCATCTAGATGGATGATAACACAACCCCAGACACTACAGTAGTTTCTATTCTATGCAGCTTGTAATGCGGTGCACCCTGTATATGAAAACAGTTTTAAAATAGGCCATTCATTGAAAGTGCGCCTTATGATCTGATGTGCCTTATAGTGTGGAAAATACGGTAGTCTCTAATAGTCAAATTTGCAAAGTGCACCATGTGGAAAGTAAAACAAAAAAAAGATGGAGCCTGGAAACTATTAGCTGAGTGGTCTCACCGCAGATGAAGCAGGTCGTCTTCAGGACTTCCTCTTTCTTCTGTTTTTCACTCCTCAAGTCGGCAAAAGTGTCAATGATTACACCAAAGATGAGGTTGAGGACAATGATGATGACCATGAAGAAGAACAGCAGGTCATAAATCACTCTGGCTGCAAACAGTGGCTCCTGGGTGAGATACAGGGAAACAGGGTTGTACATACATCAGGGACATCTTAGAAAAGAAGCTGTCATACTGATTGTTGACTTTAAAAACCTAGAGTGACTGAAAGTAAATTTAAAGAAAAATGAGAAAGATTGTCCCATTTATTATATGTATGACCCAAAAGTCATCCCTTTAAATAAACAGGTGTTGGGGATGATGTTATGAGGTTAAAATGAGGTTAACTGATGTCCTCGTTGGTGTTAATGGAAACTCAAGACCACGGGTGTAACCTACCAGATGCTACAGTAACAGAGGCAACAGAAAGCCGGTCAGCACGATGCAGCCTATGATGCACTGGTCAGACTCATTGACTCATTTCGCATTTGTACTTAATCCTCTCAGAACTAATGGGATGAACTTGTCCCTGGATGCATTTAACTCACGAGCAACAGTCCCTATGCTTTAGAGAAACAAAGCAGTGATCTCCTGTGCCACCCATGTCGGTTTGAAACTGGACTTTTTGACCCAAGCTGCACTGTGTTGTGTATA
The DNA here is from genome assembly GCA_900323345.1 of Pseudochromis fuscus. NCBI lineage: Eukaryota > Metazoa > Chordata > Actinopteri > Pseudochromidae > Pseudochromis > Pseudochromis fuscus. The sequence goes on along the minus strand of OOFC01013411.1, from coordinate 9,032 downwards.
CGTGAGGCAGACGTTAACATCCTCTTCTGACATCATTAGCGGTTAGGCCTGAATTCAGTAGAAATCTATTTTGAGGTTTGATTCTCACACAAGGCGGAGGCAGCACAGCTGTAAGGAAACATTGCAAAACCTTCACGCTTTTGAAATAAAGACAAGTTTATTGCACATGACCCGCACTGCAGCTGTGTGCTGCACCCGCTCAGCCTTTACACAAACACACACCCACACACACACACACACACGCAGGAGCCTAATCATAGCTGCACGTACCTCTTTAGAGGGCTTACGGAGAACGTCCCCGACACCCCCTCCACTCCTCAAGCCGTGACTCAGCACAGTAACAATACACATAAGCAAGGAGTCGCACGTTCGCTCCATGTCACTGTCCTCTTCACTGTCACTCCCAAAATCTGTTTAAAGAAGAAAGGACAACTTATTTAATATTTAAAGTAATTCATATTTTAACCAGAGGCTGTGAAAGTAGAATAACTGCAGTATTACATCAATGCAGTTTTATTGGACTTGTATAAGCAGCCACTTAGGACTAATGGTGCTTACATTTTTTCCTTCATGTAACATCAAAAGCAATAAGCTGTGGTTTATAATAAGTTTTGAATTAATTCACAGCACCCAAAGTGATTCACAGTACAATAAAAATTATATTAGTGTGACAGATTACTTATAGTAACTATACTGCAGTTCATATATATGTTTTATTTTATCATAATAAACTGTCAAACTGATAAGGTTTGAGTAGCTTTCTTTTTCTGTGTCTACCTGACACATGATTCGACCAGCATATAAAAATGAATTTCTATCAGTATGTTTTATATAGAAAGCTTGTATTTTTATTCAAAGCAGCTGAAGTATAAAAAATAATTTACAGTAGATCTAAAATGAAAAGGAAAAATGTGATTGTAATGTCACTTTCAGAGTTGAGAAACAGTGTTTGATATGTACATTTAATGTTGCATTAAACTTCTATAAGCCTCACATGCCGATCACAAAGCATTCATTGTACAACAACATTCTAGATGCATTTAAAAAATAATGGAGTAGAGCTTTGAACAGCATATCCCAACCTTATTAAAAGCTACTTTTATTATAAACAACCCTCAGGAAATTGTGCTAGAGTAGGATTTAGCCACTTAGTCACTCTTTAAATATAAGGTATCATCTCTTATTTTATCATAAATATCCTTGACTTAGTTGAAATGGTGTTTACATGTTATGGTTCACAGTGTGAAGGCCGACAGTCAAAGCAAAGCACAAGTGTTTGTGTTTAGCTGGAATGTGAGGAGCACTTCTGATGGTTTATCTAATTTGATAGAGTTTATAGGTCATTATACAATTGTTAAGAGGGAGACACATTTCAAGGATTCAAGGATCTCTGACACTATCAAATGGAAAACATTTGATTTTTTTTTTTTTTTAAACCAACAAAGTTGATTATTGACCAAATTATTTACATTGCTGGAGCCTTTATATTTTCTGTGAAGATTAGTTCAGACCATGATTCAAAATTAAAGAACAAATGAAACAGCGTATTTTGTAGCAAATTTAACTTGCCTGACCTGGTGGGAATTTCTAGGGATGATCTTATTTTTTGTTTTTGTTTTAATCGAGGTCACATGAGGGTCAAAGAGGTTAAGCAGCAGTCATGTGACAATTGACTATGTCACATGAGTTAAAGACACAAACAAGGGAACAGAAAACCCTTTTGGCAAAAATTCCCCACAGTTTTTCTTTTGTTTGTAGTCTGACGAGTAGGTTCAGGTAACAGGTAACTTCCATCCTCCATCTCTCATCCCCATAATTTTTTTTCTAAATGAACCACTTCCTGGTTTGTTATTTTTATATTTATCTAAATTGTATCATTCATTTTCAATTTCTACTGTCGTCAATCCTTCCAGGGTAAGTACCACACTTTCCAGGAGTTAACCATCTTTTTAATCTTTTTTTTAATTATAAATTTCAGAATCAATCCTCTTTTTTTTGCATAAAAATACTTAACCCCTTAAGCACTGAGCTCTTATTTTGAAATTTCAACTATAGAAAAATACCAGAGACAAGTCTGACAAAGAAGACATGAAATCAAACCTCATCCTTAAAGTTTTTGTTTGCAGAGACATGCATAGCAGTGAGTCAGCTTGTGCAGCGTATGATCTCAGGCTGTGTCAGTTTCACCAACATACAAAACTTATTTTTTCCAACCTAACAACTAAATTTAACTACAAAAAAAGCTGTGCTTGCAGTCTGTGGTTACCTTCCTGCTGGACATCTGTGGTGCAATTCTCATCAATACCTCGACGACACGTTGCTGCAGACAGGAACTCACCAGCCAGACTGACTCCGCTCTCTACAAAGTGAGATGAGAGAGTGCACATGTTTTCAATCTGTTTCTAAATGTACAACTTGTGATGGGTGAGACTTGTTAGAAAACTAAAGAGTGATTTTTGTCTGTCCTCACTCAGGGTTGTGTTGGGGATACGATCCACCTCCAGGATGAAGTCGTCTTTGAAGAAGATGTAGCCAACGATGGAGAACAAGTAGACCAAAATGAGAGCGAGCACAGCGGTGAGCACGATGGAGCGTCCGTTACGAGTCACACTCTTGATCACATTCAGCAAAGTCTCCTCTCTGTATACCAGGTCAAAAAGCTGCAGGAGTAAAGCACACATTACAAGAGGTACAAACGGTTCAGATTTCTTTGCATAATGAAGCTTTCATGCTTTTTCCTCATTGTTGAATTTAGATTTTTGTGTCTGGCACAAATTATGTGTTATTTAAGCCATGCTGTGCAAGCATCTGTATACAAGTTGCTTGGACCCATGTAAATGGAAAAAACATCCCTAAATACTGGCATATTGAGTCTGACACATACTAAGCAGACCTGGGGCACCAGCACACAGCATCGAATGCCTCAGCAATCACAACAACAACATCATTACAGCACCAAATATGGAAACTTTTGGCTGGCTAGAAGGATATGTCCTTGAATGCACCATGATGAAACGCTAAGGCTACATTTAAAAAAGGAAGAAGGTATTTTACACATGGTTTTACTCAAAATCTGCTGCTTTCCTGCAGTATACTGAGGTATATTGTTTATTTTCAGTCCTATACAGGAGGTGTGTGTAACTGCAAAGGTGAATCCATAGGACGTATGTGTGTATGTATTTCTCTCACCAACAGACTGTAGAAAAAGACGTGGCCAAACACTCCCAAACAGCAAATGATGAGGTAGATGAGATGGTACAGGAACTCAAAGTCCATCACCATGGCTTTGTAGCCTCGTGTGAAGGTTCCTCGGTTACCAACAAAACTTATCAGGAAGATGATTTTATTACAAACCTAGAGGATAAAGACAAACTCTCTTTAATAATTAGAAAGCAGGATCAGGACAGTAATATGGTCAGAGAGGCTTTTAAGCTAAATGAGGACATATCGTTTACACATTTAATTTCTCTTCATGTCCTCCAAACAACTCAATTTCCTGAATTAGGGTAAGGGATTAACAGAAACCCGGTTAACACAGTCCGCTTGCTTGAGAGCTGACTTCTCTGTCATATGTAGGTTTAACCGATAGATAAAGACTTCATGGAGGAAAGGTATCCCTGAGTGGGACGGTGAAATGAAACTCATTCACACTTTTAACCCAGATAACAAAAATCTAGAGTCTGAATAAGAAAGAAACTAACACTAAAACGCAATTTAGTTGAAGTGCTAAATGTGGCCTGAATAATCCACACATTTTTAAGAAAAAAGCTTCATATTAAAACACTGGACCAGCTGCATGTAAACTAGATTTTACAGTAACCAGGTTACAGGCGTCCATGGTAACATCTTCTCTGATTTCTTGCCTTAACCTGCTTTCTCATATTAACCTGCTTTCCTGTGTAAACACAGACATGAGGGAGGAGATGGTGGTCTGTTTCAGTCTTTCCTGTTTGTGTACGTGTGTGTGTGTGTACATGTGTTTAAGAGCACATCTAGAGCCCGTGTTGGACCGAAGGGGCGGTGTCGGTCTCTCTGGGGTCCAGTGACGCACTTCACACCACACAGTACAGCCAGGCCCTGCCAGGGGGCAACACCACAGGCAGATGGGCCGCTGCAATGCCAAGTGGCATGAGTGTGAGTGAGAGTTGAAAAGAGAAGTGGAACTGGCACGGTGGAGGTTTCTCAGTATACGAAAGTAAGTACAGCCGTGCGTGTGAATGATAAAGTAGAAGTGGTTTGTTTTTAGCAATTCTCTGGGGAAAATTACAAACAAACCACACAAACACACGTTCTCACACATGGGAGAGACAAGGAAGACGTGAATTATTTACTCAAGTCACAAAAACATTTTACTTGACTTCAGTGGGTTCTAGCCATAGACTGTATGAAGAATACAAAGTGAAAAAGGTATTTCATTTAAGCTGCTCAAACCTTGCCTTATTGTACTGTGATATCAAATCCACATTGTTCATTATGTCCAACCAATAGTCCAAAGCCCCAAAGTATTTGGTTAATGTTTATATTATAAACTTATAGTGTAAAATATAAATGTTTAGTAATTAATTATATAAATCTATGACTGGATTTTGTGAGTCTGAAACCAAATAAAGATGATTTAGCTTGAAAAATGAACGAAATTATGATTAGATTATCAGAGGAGTTGATTTTCTTTATGTCAACTCATCACCTGAACAACCACTTGTTTCACACTTGTTTTATTTACTGGAGCAGTAACACAGATTTCAGAAATGGATATCTCTCAAACCAAAAACAACTGCATGACTAAACACCACTCTGTAATTTGAGTGAACTGACCCTTTAAGTGAGACCACTCACATTGAAAGCACCAAGAAGGAAGAGTGTGGGCTCCAGGCCCACGGAGAAGATGAGACGGAGGATTGTGACAATGACCAGGGCACGGATGCCCAGTGGTTGGGGCATGATGATAACGATGATCAGCGTCGCCAAGACTCCCATCCACAGCAGTGCAGACAGATGGGGATCCAGCATATCTGCAGAAAATGAACGCACATAATACACACAAAGCAACTAAATGTGCACAACGGGCGAGCTACAGGGAACACCTGCACAAACTGTGACCCTGAATGTGAGAAAGTGATCCTGTCAAAAAGAATATGAAACTGCATGTTGATAGGACGTCGGTGCAGTTTGTGTCCTCAACCAGGCCTCGTCTGGCTCATCAGATTTTCAACCACGTTCCACTAACTTCTTCCTCATCAGTGAGACTTTGAACTCAAAGAGAGCCAGTTACATAACACCCAGAAGTGTATGACACAGTTTTTGTATGTGTGTGTGTGTGTGTGTGCGCACTAAGCTTTAGAGAGAGCCTCTCTGATGCCGCCCTTGATCCTGGGGTAAATCCAGGATTTGTGTTCTAGTCTGGGGTTTCATGTGGCAACATGAGTCACTCAGGGTAAAATATTCAACCAGGTCTGACTTGCCTTAAAACCAGGCCACGCCTAACTGTCTGTTTCTTTAAGTGATTTCTTTTTAAAGTATTGGACTAATGTGTGCATGCTTGTGTACTCTAATAACACTGGCAATAGATCAACTTTGGAGAATAGGTGAGAAAAACAAAGACAAACGAGGCAACAAAAACCAGAGGCCGGTGGTGAATGAGAAAACAAGGGGGAGTACTGCAGCTGAGGGAGCCCTCCATTCCTCCCACTCTCCGTCTCCTTCCCTGTGTCTAGTTTTCTCTCCCTCCCAATCCCTGTGGAGATCACATGACAGGTGCCACTTACATAACGGCCATCTCTAAAAATACCTCCACTGAAAGATTCATGAGGAATGAGCGGGGAGCAACACACAGCTCCAGCGATGTCGTCAACTGAAAGAGGGCCACTTACAAACTCTGCGCCGACCTTACACTTCAGTTTACTGTGCGCGAGGATGGTTGTGTGCAAACATATAGAAAATCAACAGCTGAGCAGGCTGCATGCACCGTGCCAGTGCGAGTATATGCTGCGGGTGTGCGACGTTAAACAAAGCTATTCATCAAGGGGCAGTCAGCAATGCATGCAGAAAGAACACACTGACCTAGATCTCGTGCCCCTATAACCCTCATTTTAAAGCCCCAAGCAAAGGGGGGAGGAGAGCAGAGGCAGAGCGAGCACAGTCCCTGTGTGTGTGAGTGTGTGAGTGTGTGTGAGTAAGCGAGAAGGCAGAGGCCAGAAGCCATAAAAGTGCCTGTTTAAGCAGGCCAAAGGTATGCTGGAGTCTCACGTGATGATGAGTCCCACACACACCAGAAGTTCGAGAGTGGAGGGGAGATCCAGTCAGACCTTATTCACGCTGTTTACTCATGTTGTTACAGTTACTTTTAGTAGTTTTTTGTTAATCTAGATCAATTCTTCATCCCACCTGAGAAAATGTCTCAATCTAAAACAACTTAAAAGAGATGCATGTTTGTTCTTATTGATTGCTTGGGCAAGTTTAAACATTTAAATTACATAATATCACACGCACATAAAAAAGATGTTCAGTTTTTTGTGGATACTGTGCTATTTATGTAAAACCTAATCAGTGACTTACTGGATCACTCTATATGTGACCTATATAAGTCAGCATAGGCTCAGTTTACAGCAAATTAAATTGCACCCTTCTTGCGTTTACTGTGGTTTCCATGGCGCTGGGAGTAAATTCAAGCTGAGGCCAGGGTGAACCTGGGGGTGTGTCTTAAACTAAGATAGAGGGCTTCTAAAATCCTGCTCTTAATCCTGATCAGGTGATTAGAAGTCAGCAGGTCAGATCACTTGGGCAAAAGGAGATCAGTGGGTCAGTGCTGATGCCCGGCAGAAGGCTTGGCTGTCAGTCCACCACTGTGGGGTGGCGGCATCATGTGACCTGCCCGAGTGTGACAGAGGACGACTGTTTCAACTTGCCTTTTCTTAATTTCAGGTTGCAGACTGGGGCTTTATTGCTGCTATAATTGTAGCATACAGCCACACATCTATTACATTCACATTACTTTACCCACGGCATGTTGGCGCAGGTTGTAAAATATAATAGAAGCTTATGGTGGCAGGAAAACATGTCATCAAGCCACTGTCCTTCCTGTTTTGCAATTTTGAGCGAATAACCTTTGTCTGACCCCGGGTTTTGAGCAAGAGTCTGAGCGCAAGATCAGTGCGAGACATAAAAATATAACAGCATCAATCCAACATCAACACACAACATTAAAAATAGACCTTTAGAAAACAAAAAGCATTTCCTACGACATGCAGCTTTACGCCTATGATAACATTTGTAATTCCATTCTCAGTTTAAAGCTACTGACCCACTCGAAGCACAACACAAAATTTCACACAGATATTAGCAACAGGATGAGACTGCCGTCAGAGGGAGTCTGAAATGTTTTCATGCTGAAGTGTTTACTCATGTGACTGACCTCCATACACCCCCTCTATGGGGTAGAAGAAGCAGACCAGCAGGTTCATGAGCACAGCCAGGTTGAAGGAAACGTTGCTCCACACTGATATGTTTCTGGAGCACCAGTACAACACCTGCTGGGCTAAAAGGGACAGAAGAGACAGACAGTGAAACAACTGACTGTGTTTTGATTTTTAATTTGACAGTATACTGCTTGATTTGGGGCTGCAACCAACACACATTTCACTCAATTAAATATTTGTTCGGAAAGTAAAAAATCCATATTCCAAAAGTCCAAAATAAAGTTGACAGATTGCTTGTTTTTTTAACAACCACCCAAAAAGTCATGATATTTATATTAGCCGTAGTCTTAAATTTGGAAATAAGGATGATTGGAGAAAATTAAACTTCAATAGCTCGGTTGTCCCATCCTGAAATATAAGGACAGTGTGGGACATAGGAAAAAAATGTCAAAAAACAGCTGATAGATCTTCAAATTAAGTTGTAAAATGACAAGATCAAGAAAGAAAATCACCAAATCATGACACTTTGACCTTTGTTAACAGACTATTTTGTGTCCTCAGATCTTATTTGAAAAGACAAACAAATGCAGGGACTTTTCTCTGTCCATCGCCTCTGTTTGTGAGAGACAGAATAGGGCTTTGTGTGGGTATGCAGTCTTGTACGTGGTTTAGTGTGACTGAGTGTGAATGCGGGTCTGTGTGTGTATGTTTGTGTGCGTGAGCAGGCGCGCTCTCACTTGTGATTCATAAGGTTACTGTAGAAATGTTTCACGGCTCAGAGGAGGTGGAAAGCCCCTGTCTGCTTTTAGACAGCGGAAACATGCACATACATAACATAAGAACATGAAGCATGACATTGTTCACCCTGCCCTCAAGGTGCTGATGCACATTCATCCATATCCATATTTATCCTGTTCAGGCTCGCAGGGATCTGAGCTTCACCCGGGTATACACAAGGCGAGGGGCAGGGGACACTTTAGACACGTCTGTCACCGGGACACGCAATCAGACAACCGCATTCACACCTACTGGTGAGGTTGAGTTTCCATTTCACCTTAGCTGCGTGTCTATGGAGCGGTGGAAAGAAGGCAGAACACGCAGATACCCGGAGGACATCCAAATTCAACACAGTCACCCAACAGACACAAGACTTTGGTGGATACTTTAAGCTCCTACGTGCTTGTCTACCTAATTTCTGGGCAGATTTATAACATCTCCAGCTGTAGTTTCCTTTTAAGAAAACGGTCACGGTAGCGACCTGATAGCAGATTGGTGGACACACATGCCACATAACTGATGAGTCTCCCAGTCAGGGACCTTAGCTGTATGGCAAACCTTCCTCTCTCTTCCTTGTCTACTCTCTCCCTCCATCCAGCTCTTCCACTTGAAAATGGATAAGCATTGACAGAGTTCAATTATGGCACATTTACACTGGTACCTACTCGCTTCGATTCGCCTCGGATCGCTCGAGATCGGCCCCCTTCGGTTGCATTTACATTGCCGAGGATAGTCCCTCCTCCGTGTAGCTGGCCGTCATTCGTGACGTCATCTTTTATGCGATTCTTTCGTTTCTGACCGCGCCGTCCAGCTCCCGCTGAATTTTCTCATTGGCGACTA